>CM059198.1:21530050-21812550 GCA_030323885.1 Branchipolynoe longqiensis | reverse complement strand
TTGCAGTGAAACTGCTCTAGCAAATATTTCACATTAGATAAAATACCGCTTCCTGTAACCGCATTCACCGCGCGGTGGCTGAATCGGTAGAGCGCGGCCCTCACGTGATGAAGGTCGGGAGTTCGGTTCCTGGTCATTGATCGATTGATTGGTGGTTGCTTTACGCCGTGTCGGCAGCGGAGGCCATATTCACGGCGAGGGAGCAATGACCTATGAAATAAAATTGATACTTGTCGCTCCCTAGCCTGGCGCTCGGAATTAATAGGATATGGCAAGGACTGGTTCGCTCAGTGTCAGGATAATGTGACTGAGTGGGATGTTGTGTCATGGTGCTGGTGGCATGATTTCCCAGTGGGACAACACTATAAAGTTTCTATGAGTGCACACTGTCACAAGTCGGTACCCATCCTGATATGACCTCAGATGTTACTAGGATGTAAAACTCCAACAACCAACCAGCATTCACCTGTAACTGCCCCCAACTTCAGCCATATAAACTAAAGCGCCGGCCCGACATGCTGGGTCGCAGCTTCAGTCCTTCAGGAGGGACCAGCGGAACACAGAATGCAAGTATAGACTACATCACGGTTCCAGCGGCGCGGTGCATTGTGGGATGCATCAGAGCAAAACAAACTCCTGAGAAGCACATGGCACATGCTAATACACTGGGTGCAGCTATGAAATGTGCTAGTTTCAGCTCATCTCAGCTCTTGTTTGAAACATAGAATACCAACTAAAAAAATATATATAATAAATTAAGATGTTAATCTTTTATCTAGCATTGCATTTACATCAATATAATCAGCACATCTTATACCATCTGCATTTAGATTGAGAAAAATCTGGGCACTCAGACTAGTGTCAGAGCCATAGCCAGAGTCAGTTTTATTTATTTTATTCATGTTTTTATTTATATTCTATGGTTAATGACATATGTAGAAATAGAAAATGAGTAGGGTTAATGAGATATTGGTTATATATTTCTTTGAAACAAGTTTTTGTTGACACATTTGACATTTTAATATTTAGAAAAAGAATTACTTCTGGCTAATCAATAGTTATATAAACATCAGCCTGTAAAGTGACTGACATTTGATGTTTCTTAGCTCAAAATGCTTAATTATGGGGAGGTGTGTCTTAAACATATTCATTATATTATTATATTGCATCCTTCCATCCATGTTTGTGCCAATTTGCTATGTATTTCTATTAATTTTGAATAAAATGACAGTTTTGCCCTACCGTATCGGCAAACTCAATGGCAGTATGCCTTTGCTTTGCTCCCAACACCGTTTTCAGTGCATGCGCACTCGGAACCGTGATGTAGTCTATTACAGTGGCCACCTACCGGGTGTAGGCATAATTATACGCCGGTACCAGCGCCCCTGGCGATTAACATAATAAATATAGGCAAGTGGCAGTTCTCACCTGAATGTGCACAGGCATTCGCGTTGGTGGACTCAGACTGACTCTCACGTTTCTACTCTCAACTCTTGGGTGGTTTGTAACCTTGATGATTACAGGCTGCAGCGCTGCAGCAATATAGAACAGCACTGATAAATCGGTCCGTTCTTCAGAATGAAGATTTAACTTCAGGTGGTACGGTTGTAGAAGCCGGCGGGTGGTGGGGGGTACTTTACAACAATAACGATGAGTCGTTGGAGCGGTACCAGATCACAGTGGTTCTGGTCCGATTGTAGCGGTGTACTCATATCCAGTAGCCGATGGTTCAGGAGGAAGGGATGGGAAAAGGTGGGATCTGCAGGCAAGAACAAAGTGAACCAGTGAAAAGGGAACAGGGCACCACCCAAGCAAACAACTCCCTTGATCAGGGGGAGAAGTAAGTCGAGGAGGTGGAAAAAAGGGTATTATAGAGGAAAGAGAAATGAGGAGAGTTGAGTCAAAGGGCCATGTCTCCTTGCTCTGTGGTTACCAGTCGGCAAGCCGGAGACACAGATGGAGTAAGAGGTAGAAAGTGAAATGCTGGATGGCTCCCCCTACTGGAACTCTTTTCAGACATTATCAAGGAGGAGCGGGGCTGGTGGAGAGGAGATAGAAAAGGTTTTGATGAAGTGTGGTCCGGACAGCAAGTGGTCACATTTCTAATCAAAGATATTAATTTACATGAACTCTTGCAACTTACCTGACCCATAATCCGTATTTGATTTCCACAGAGAGGAAGAAATGAGGTGGTGGGTGGGTGGGTAGCAGCAGGTGGGATGGAGCGAGGAAAGAAGAAGAAATTGGAGGACATAGGATTAGGAGAGAGGTAGAGGAGAGGTGCGACGGGGGAGATGGGGGGAGGGGGAGAGGGGTGAGGGTGAGGGT
Source organism: Branchipolynoe longqiensis (assembly GCA_030323885.1). Lineage (NCBI taxonomy): Eukaryota > Metazoa > Annelida > Polychaeta > Phyllodocida > Polynoidae > Branchipolynoe > Branchipolynoe longqiensis. The sequence continues at coordinate 21,810,222 of CM059198.1, read as the reverse complement.
GTGGGGAAGGGGAGGTGAGGAGAGGGGGAACAGGGGAAGGAGAGGGGTGGGGTGGCCGAAGGGGAAGAGGAGGAGAGGGAGGGAGACGGGTATCGGAGGGGGAACAGGGGAGGGAGAGGTGTGGGGGGAAGGGGAAGGGGAAGAGGACGAGAGGAAGGGAGAGGGGGAGAGGAGGGGGAACAGGGGAGGGAGAGGGGTGGGGGGAAGGGGAAGAGGAAGAGGAAGAGATGGAGGGGGAGGGGGAGAGGAGGGGAACAGGGGAGGGTGGGGTGGGGGAAGGGGAAGGGGAAGAGGAGGAGAGGGAGGGAGAGGGGGAGAGGAGGGGGAACAGGGGAGGGAGAGGGGTGGGGGAAGGGGAAGAGGAGGAGAGGGAGGGAGAGGGGGAGAGGAGGGGGAACAGGGGAGAGAGGGTGGGGTAGGGGAAGGGGAGGAGGAGGAGAGGGGGGGAGAGAGGTGGGGTGGGGGGAGGGGAGGGAGAGGGTGGGGTGGGGGCTGGGGAAGAGGAGGAGAGGGAGGGAGGGGCAGAGGGGCAGAGGAGGGGGAACAGGGAAGGGGGGAGGGGAGGGGGGGGGGGATATGTGTAAGGGTGAGATGAAGGCGTGGAGGGAGGGAGCCAGGGAAGGAGGGGGAAGGAGAAAGTGGGGAAGGAAGAAGAGAAGGAAGGAGGGTGGAGGGGGGATAGCAGAAAGGATTGACGCAGGTTAGAGTGAGGCAATGAAGGAACAGCAAGAGAAAGGAAAGGAAGCAGAGAGAACAAGATGGGGAAGGTGTGTGTGTTGTTGCTTTACGTCCTATCAACATCTAAGGTCATAGCAGGACGGGTACCGACTTGTGACAGTGCGCACTCATGGCAACTTGCTGCCCCACTGGGAAACATGACTGGCACCATGACCTGATATCCCACTCAGTAACATTATCCTGACACTGAGCTCACCAGTCCTTGCCATATCCTATTAATGCAGAGCGCCAGGCTAGGTAGCGACAAATATCAAGTTTGATAAGTTATTGGTTGGAATCGGCCGGGATTAGAACTCCCGACCTTCCGCACGATAAGCCTACGCTCTACCGATTCGGCCACGGCGTCTGGTAAATGGGAAAGGAGACCGAGGGTCGAGGCAGACGTAGGGATCGATGAATGGTGACGTCATTAACACCTCCTGCCCATCACCCTGGCCACCTTCATTCCTCCAACCGGATCTCGTGGCCGAATCAGTAGAGCATAGGCTTCCCGTGTGGAAGGTTGGAAGTTCGAATCTCAGCCAAGTCAAACCGATGACTACCAAACTTTATACTTGTCGCTACCTACCTTGGCGGTCAACATTATTAGGATAGGGCGATGATTACGTGACTGAGTGGGATATTGTGTCATGGTGCTTGCAGACTGATCTCCCAGTGGGGCAACATAGCTTATAAAGTCACCACCATGAGTGTGCACTGTCACAAGTCGGTACCCGGACTGATATGATCATAGATATTGATAGGACGTAAAACCCCAATAAACAAACTCCCTCCCTGCTCCTCTGCAGTCCCTACAAACTGTGTGCATGGTTGAATTACAGTGAAGAAGATTCGTACTGCTCTCGTACCAGACGGGATGGCCGAATGAGTTGAGCGTCCGTCTCCTGTTTTGGTAGATCATGGGATCCGAACCCATATATGTGTTTTATTTTTTCTACTCTTACTACTAGACTAGCCTACTCCTATTTACATATCATAGGCTTGTACGTAGCTGTGTGGTGCGCTATCTGGCTACTTTTGGCATGGTTAACTTCCATCTGGCGCCCCGTTGGTGGGCCGTGACATATCACATGCCCCTTTGCAGGATGTCCGGTCATGGTGCTCTTGGCCTGGTCTCCCAGTGGGGCAGCACTATTAAGTCACCATAAGTGTGCACTGTCGCAAGTCGGTACCCATCCTGATATGACCTTAGATGTTGCCAGGATGTATAACTCCAATAACCAACTGACCTACTGCTCGCCTGCCCGTCTTACTCTACGGCGCATGTCTTTGCCGGGTTCACGGGAACTGGGTGACGGCGCGGCCCCGACGTGCGCGCCACCTATGCGGCCACCCAGCGAACGACACATGATTTATTACCACTTGGAGACAGAGAAGAGGGAGGGGTCCAAGGTCAGGTCACGTGATTTGCCAGTGTGTGTGGGGGTGGGGTGGGTATGGGTGAATGGGAGTGGGTGAATGGTGTGGTTGTGTGGGTATGGGTGTGGTTGTGTGGGTATGGGTGAATGGGTGAATGGGTGTGGGGGTGGGGTGGGGGTGGGGGGGGGGGGTGGTCGTGGGTATGGGTGAGTTGATGTGGGGGTGGATGTGGGTGTGTGGTCGTGGGTCTGGTGTGGGTGTGGTTGTGGGTGTGGGTGTGGATGTGGGCATGAGTGTGGGTATTATTGTGGGTGTGGGTGTGACATGAGTGTAGGTGTGGTTGTGGATGTGGGTGTGGGTGAGGGTGTGGATGTGGGTGTGGATGTGGGTATGGGTGTGGGTGTGGGTGTGGGTGTGAGTGTGAGTATGAGTGTGTGGGTGTGGGTGTGGGTGTCTGTGTGGCTGTGGGTGTGGGTGTGGGTGTGGGTGTGGGTGTGGCATCAGTGTAGGTGTGGGGGTGGGGGTGGGGGTGGCATGAGTGGGTGTGGTTGTGGATGTGGGGGTGGGTGTGGGTGTTGGTGTGAGTGTGGCATGAGTGTGGGTGTGGATGTGGGTGTGGGTGTGGTTGTGGGTGTGGGTGTGGGTGTGGGTGAGGGTGTGGTTGTGGGTGTGGGTGTGGGTGTGGGTGTGGCATGAGTGTAGGTGTGGGTGTGGGTGTGGGTGTGGCATGAGTGTAGGTGTGGGTGTGGGTGTGGGTGTGGGTGTGGGTGTGGCATGAGTGGGTGAGGGTGTGGATGTGGGTGAGGGTGTGGAAGTGATTGTGAGTTGGGTGAGGGTGCGGGTGTGTATGTGGGTGTGAATGTGGATATGGGGACTGTTTGTTGCTTTATTTGATTTGCCTACCTCGGGTGAGAGGACATCTCACATTGGTTTGGATGCATAGTTGTCTTTTGAAGACAATTACTCTTAGTGTAATGCAGTAGCATTGGCACTGTTACTAGTGTAGTATAGTGTAGTGACCTATCAGGCAATGAGCCCTGAAATGCCAGGAACTGTGAGTTCGAGTCCCACACTAGGTCCCCTCTTTCCCTTTTTCCTCACCCACAAAACACTATTTTTCACATTATTGTATGGCGATCTGTTACTGTCACGCGGACAACCGGCAGCCAGGGTTCCCATTGGAATGAGTATGGTGCATTAATAATTCACAGAGAAGGTTCTGTTGAAACAATATATAAATATATGTAAATATATATATATAAATATATGTAAATATATATATATAAATATATGTACATATATATATATTATATATATATTTATTTATACACAGCTTAATATGGGTGATGTCTGAAATAAGTCAAGTGTTAATACAGCTAAGAGTTTTCTTTCTTAAACTATAGAAGAAAAGAAACTTCGTATGTTGTTGGAGTGTTACGTCCTGGCAACATCTAAGGTCATATCAGGACGGAAGAAACAACTTGCTGCTGCTGTTGGGGAGGTGACATATTACACAACCTGCTATGCAATTTCGCAATACCCTTCCACATGGCAATGCTACATTAACTTATATTTTAAGGGAGATCATTAAGTGATATTTAGTGAAAGTGCCTCTGTAACCGGGCGGGCGTGAACGCTGACCAACCACAATGGCCGCCATGCTATCGTCTGCTCTGACTAAATGACTAAACGTGGTCTGCGACGAAAACCGGGGAAAATGTCGTCTGCTGCGAGTGCGAGGGGACTGAAATGAAGTGTGGCTGGTTATTTGGTTACTCACCAGAGGGAGCCACCCTGGTTTACAATAGACGAGTTCGTAATTCCGACTACGCATGCGCTGTAAACAGCGTTGACATCAAAACAGATGGGTAGGGCCATTGAGTTTGCCGATACGCATAGGGCAAAACATCAATTTTATTCAAAATTAATAGAAATACATAACAATTTGGAATACACATCGATGCACACATGTAATATAATGATATAATGAATATATTTAAGACAAAACTAGCCATAGTTAAGCATTTTGAGCTAAGAAACATACAATGCCATGCAAAACAATCAGTCACTTTACGTGTATAAGGCTGGTGATATCCACATCACCATTATTACTTCTTGTTCTAAATAATAAAATGCTAAATGTGTCAACAAATACTTGTTTCAGATAAATATATAACCAATTTCTGATTAACCTTACTCATTTCCTAGCTCTACACATGTCATTAACTATGGGATATAAATAAAAACATGAATAAAATAAGTAAAACTGATTCTGGCTATGGCTTTAACAGTAGTCTGAGTGACCAGATTTGTCTAAATCTAAATGCAGATGGTATAACATGTGCTGATTATATTGATGTAAATGCAATGCTAGATAAAAGAATAACATCTTCATTTATTATATATATATATATTTTTAGTTGGTATTCTACGCTTCAAACATGAGCTGAAATGGCCTGAAACTAACCGATTTCATTGCTGCACTCAATGGTTTAGCATTAGCCATGTGCTTCTCGCAGGTTTGTTTTGCTGCCAACAGCCCACAATGCACCGCGCGGCTGGAATTACGAACTAGTCTATTAGTATTACAGTGTTGGCTTCCAATTTCCGGGGGTGGGTGGGTGGGGGTTGCTGCTCACGGCACTCAGCGTGGTCCTGTCCGCCGCTGGACACACGTGTGCGTGTGTCCGCATGTGCGTGTGTATCCGCGTGCGCGTGTGTGTCCGCGTGTGCGTGCGTGTGTATGCGTGTATGCGTGCGTGTTTGTGCGTGGGTGGGGAGCGGGACGTAGCTCAGGCAGTAGAGTGTTCACCTGTGAAGGTGTGGGTCATCCGATCAATCCTGCTCAGTGGACACATTTGCAGTGCATCAAAGCCTGTAGTATGATATAAAAGATCCCTTGCTGCTTATTGGAAAGAGTAGCCTATATGGTGGCAGTGGGTTTCTACCAAAGAAATGTCAGAATGACCATATGTTTGACGTCCAATAGCCAATGATAAAAATCAATGTGCTCTAGAGGCGTCGTTAAATAAAACAATCTTTTTGTGTGTGTGTGTGTACGTATGTGTGCGTCTGTGAGTGTGTGTGCATGTGTGCATGTGTGTGTGAGCGTGGGTGTGCAGGCGTGTATGCATGTGTGTGTGGGTGGGTGTGTATGCATGTGCCTGTGCGTCTATGCGTGTGCATGTGTGTGTGTATGTGTGTGCGTGTGCGTGTGTGTCTGTGCGTGTGTGTGCGCGTGTGTGTGCATGTGTGCGTGTGAGCATGGGTGTGCGGGCCTGTATGCATGTGTGTGTGGGCAGGCATGTATGCGTGTGCCTGTGTGTATATCTGTGCACGTGTGTGCATGTGTGTGCATATGTGTGTGGATGTGTGTGTGTGTGCATGTGAGCGTGTATGGCATCAAGGGAGAATTGTGGAAATGGGTAGCAGACTTTCTCAGGGGCAGACAACAACAAGTGGATATTTGTCAGCCATAGCTGCAGTTCTCAGCGGTATCCCACAGGGCAGTGTATTAGGGCCGCTATTATTTGTCATTTTCGTTAACGAGTTGCCTGACATGGTACACACATGCATCCAGATGTTTGCGGATGACACAAAACTATTCACGCATATCAAAGATGAGTCTGATGTAGCTAGACTGCAAGACGACCTGAATAACCTACAAGCATGGGCTGATGCATGGCAGTTAAGATTTAACCCCGACAAATGCAAAGTGCTCCACCTCGGACAAAGCAATCAGAGGGCAAATTACAAAATGTCTACAGCTGCAGGAGAACAGATAGAGTTGCAGAGCATGGATCTCGAAAAAGACTTGGGGGTCTGGATAGACCCGAGCCTGACCTTCTCTATTCATTGTGAGACCCAGGCTGGGAAAGCCAATAGAACACTCGGCCTCATAAGACGTACTTACACATACCTGGATGAAGTCAGTCTGACCAAGCTATACACATCCCTGGTGAGATGCAAGCTAGAATATGGATATCCAGCATAGGCACCAATGTACAGGAAGGACTGTGAACTTCTCAAGAGAGTACAGAGGCGTGCAACCCGCCTAGTACCAACCCTGAAGAATTTCTCTTACGAAGACCGACTACGAGCACTAAAACTGCCAAGCCTATACTACAGAAGGGCCCATGGAGACCTCATTGAGATCTACAAACACCTCAGCGGAACTTATACAGTCAAAAACCGGTACATCATACTCGAGCCAACACACTGTCTGATAACCAGAGGGCATAATAAGAAGATCGTCAAACCCAGAACTAACAAGCAAGTTCGTCAAAATTTCCTCACTGAAAGAGCCGGGAACACTTGGAACAGATTACCAGCTGATGTAGTGAATGCCCCAAGCTTAAACTCTTTCAAAGCACGCCTTGATAAGCACTGGGGAATTTACCGCTACAGTCAACGCTCGCCGCACGAAAACTATAATTTCACTAGGTCCCACTTAGACAGGCCAAAGCTGCTAACAGGCATTGATGCCTAATTTCTTAAGCAGAAGAGGATAAGTATAAGTAAGTATAAGTAAGTGTATGTGTTTGCATTTGTGTGTGCATGTGCATGTGTGCGTGTGTGGGCGTGTATGCATGTGTGTATGCGTGTGTATGTGCGGGCTGGCGTGTGCGCGTGTGCGTGTGCCTGTGCTTGTGCATCTATGCGTGTGCGTGTGTGCGTGTGTGTTTATGTTCGGGGTGACTTGGGCTGACCCTGTCATGGGAACAGGTGTGAGACGGGTGTTAAACCGGTACCAGCAGCAGGTGTTGATGGGAAGATATGATTGACAGGGCATTTCTCTCTTCCTTTTTTCTTTTTTAGGGTCGGGTGGGTGGCTATATGTAAGTTGGGTGAGTGTGTGTGGGGATGCATTGTGGTGGCAGCGTGAGTGATTTATGTACTATTAATGCACTGTGTGGGACGGGCGTTGGCGGTCAATTTGGTAACTCATTGAAAATTGAACTCTGTCTTCTCCACACGCACATACACAACCACACCCACACATTCACTCACAGTCGCACACACCCACACACACTCTCACACACCCACTCCCTCACTCTCACCCACACCCACATACACAACCACACCCACACATTCACTCACACACACATCCACACCCACTCTCACCCACGAACACCCTCACTCTCACCCACACCCACAGACACAGGCACACCCACATCCACACCCACTCCCTCACCCTAACTCTCACCCACACCCACACCCAATCTCACCCACACCCACACCGAGACCCTCACTCTCATCCACACCACAGACACAGGCACACCCACATCCACACCCACTCCCTCACCTAACTCTCACCCACACCCACACCAACACCAATCTCACCCACACCCACATCGTGGGGTCGTGGGTTCGAACCCGGGTCGAGTCAAACCAATGACTTAAATATTTATACTTGTTGCTTCCTAGCCAGGCACTCGGCATTATTAGGACAGGGCAAGGACTGGTGTGCTCAGTGTCAGGATAATGTGACTGAGTGGGATACCAGGTCATGGTGCCGGCGGCCTGGTTTCCCAGTGGGACAGCACTATAAAGTCACCATGAGTGTGCACTGTCACAAGTCGGTACCCGTCCTGATATGACCTTAGATGTTGCTAGGATGTAAAACAACAACAAACAAACTCACCCACACGCACTCTCACCCACAGGTACACCCACGCACACTCACACCCACATCCACACCGATGGGCACACCCACAACCACACCCACACGCACTCTCACCCACACTCTCACCCATACTCACACCTACACACAGTCCCATACCCATGCCCACGCCCACAACCACAACCACAACCACACCTCACACACACACCTCACACACCCACACCCTCATACCTCACCCACAACCATACCTACAACCACACCCACACCCTCACACACGCACACACACATCCTAGCCCACACCCACACACCCACCCACTCACCCACCCACACATACACACCCATACCCACCTCTACCCGCTCAAAATCCCCTTCAACTCTCTTCTTCCCCGCCAACCCCACCCACCCCCACCCACCCCCACCCACCCCCACCCACCCGCTCCTCCATCTAAATTGGATTTGTAGAATCAAATTCAGATATTTTGGTTTAGAAAATTTGGTGCTTTCGTCATTCTGAGCAATTAATGGGATAATGGTTCCGACTGCGCATGCGCTGAAAATGGTGTTGGCAGCAAAGCAAAGGCGTACAGCCATTGATTTTGCCGATACACGTCGGGCAAAACTTCAATTTTATTCAAAATTAATAAACATACATCACAATTTGTCACAAACATGGATGGAAGGATGCAATAAAATAATATAATGAATATGTTTAGGACACAACTCTCCATAATTAAGCATTTTGAGCTAAGAAACATACAATTTCAATCTCTTTACAGGCTGATGTTTACATCACCATCGATTAGACATAAGTAATTCTTGTTCTAAATATTAAATTGTCAAATGTGTCAACAAAACTTGTTTCAAAGAAATATATAACCGCTATCTGATTAACCCTACTCATTTTCTATTTCTACATATGTCATTAACGATAGGATATAAATAAAAGCATGAATACAATAAGTAAAACTGACTCTGGCTATGGCTCTAACACTAGTCTGAGTGCCCAGATTTCTCTAAATGTAAATGCACATGGCATAACATGTGCTGATTATATTGATGTAAATGCAATGCTGGATAAAAAATTAATATCTTAATTTAATATATATATTTTTTTAGTTGGTATTCTATGTTTCAAGAGCTGAGATGAGCTGAAACTAGCACATTTCATAGCTGCACTCAGTGTATTAGCATGTGCGATGTGCTTCTCGTGGGTTTGTTTTGCTCTGACGCATCCCACAATGCACCAGGCTGCTGGAACGGTGATGTAGTCTATTTTAAAATATGAAGAAGTTGAGTATCAGCAGGCGGATCCTGTCAATACCCAGCTCGCAAAGGGGTGTGGGCCCGACGTCAGGATCTGTCAGACATCGGAGGTATGACGTCGAGAAGATGTTGCAAAATGATCAGCAATTTAACATCAAAACTCATATCAGCAGGAGGCGCCACTTGTCTCTCCATGTTCTTGAATGAAATCTCTGAAAGAAAAGTAGATAAATTGTGCTTCCTTTGCTAACTTTGCTTAATGTTGCATATTCCGAAGATTTTGAGTTTCTGTCATTTTTCTGAGATGAATATATTAAGTTGATTGTTATAATCTACTTTACTTTAGTTTGAAGTAACTTTTATTTTAAATGGCTAGGTTTAGATTTTTTTTCTCTTGAAGATTTATACTGCCTATCATGGACAAGTCTGATTAGACTTGTTTTCACCATTAGACAGATTGTCGATAGAAAACCCGAGCCTACACTTTTACCGACCCAAGGGATTTTTAACCTCCCACACCACGTAGACATGGTATGAGAGCAACTGGCCTTTGATGACGCTGTAAGTTATACACAGCGGTGGAAATCAAATTGGCAGAGGTGGGGCACAGGGAATCGAAACACCAACTTTCAGATTAGGAGTCTGACCTAGAAAAAGTCAGACACTCTAACCACTCCACCACAGAGAACACATGAAGTGCAAACATGTCAAATTAGTTTTGGCAAGCATACCAAAACTCTGACACCATATGTTTCAGCGGTAACAATGTTCTATTAAATTAACTTAGTATTCCCTTCTATGTGGCAACAAATGCTTAATAAGTGCATCAGTAGCTTAGTTAGATATGAAAAATTAAATTGGGATAATTGTTTTGATTTTGAAAATATGATGCTTCATCGGACTGTGCAGCTTTAATATTGCAGACTAAGTCCATCAAATCGATTAATTATTTTGTAATATTATCACATATGGCATATAAAACAGGGGACAAGAAGTAGGGTAGAACTATAAAGAGATACCGAGATGTAATAAACCTAATAAACCCAATGCGAGACCAAATATTGCATTCACAACCAAATTGAGGAGTTTGTTGGTTTGTTGGTGTTTTACGTCCTAGCAATATCTAAGATCATATCAGGGCGGAATTGAAGGAGTGTCTTGTTCACTTTTGGTGTGGTAGCCCAAGAATTTCCTCATAAACTTCCATACATTTTTAAAAGTACTCCGCAAAATGATTAAACAAAAAGTAAATGTTTATGAAATATATAGGATTTTCCACCAAATATTTTCACATCAGAATCCGATGACATTTAGACATTATATTTACATCAGGATCTGACATTGTCCGAATGTTAATACAACTCTTTTTTTAAATCAGGCCACTGGCACCATGACCCGATATCCCACTCAGTCAAATTATACTGACACTGAGCTAATCAGTCCTTGCCCTATCCTATTAATACCGAGCGCCAGGTTAGGAAGCGACATGTATCAATTTGGTTAAGTCATTGGTTTGACTCGACCGGGAACCGAACTCTCGATCACCCGCACATGAGGCCAGCGCTCTACCGATTCGGACCGCCGCACCCGGTGCAACATTAGTTCTGCCACTGCCGTCAGATGGCGGAGTGGTGGTGGAAATAATCGATTAAAGTTGTGCAGTCCGATAGGTTGATCATTATATTTTTTTTCTTCTTGAAGATTTATACTGCCTATCATGGATAAGCCTGAATAGGCTTGTTTTCACCATTAGACAGTTTGTTGATAGAAAGCCTGAGCCTACACTTTTACTGACTCAAGGGATTTTTAACCTCCCACACCACATAGACATGGTATGAGAGCAACTGGCCTTTGATGACGCTGTAAGTTATACACAGCAGTGGAAATCCAAAGTGGCAGAGGTTGGGGGGGGGGGGGGGGGGGGGGAATTGAACCTATCACTTTAATTTGAATTAACTATTATTTTAAAGGGTTAACTTTGGAGATAATTGAAGTTAATTTTGTTATGCTTGACACCATTCAACGGTAATTATGATGGTAATCAGGCCACGAGGCCAATCGCTATAGGATATTGTTTCAGTAGAGCTTCTGTCATTCTTGGATTCGTTCTCGGAGAGAGCAGACGTCCCCCTGGGAGCTCCAGGGCCCTTGCACCCTCCCTGAGGGGCAGGGTGCAGGTCTGGGCTCCACACTACAGGGGAGTGCTGAGCCATAATAATCCATATTCTGCTGCATGTTAATAGCAGAATATTATACTGGTCCTGTTACACAGACTTAGTATTCCCTTCTATATTGAATGTTTAATAAGGTAATAATAGTATGAAAGTGAGGTGTGTGGAACCAAATCTAGGTCATGGTTTTGCTGTTTAAAATGTGACGCCTTCATCGGACTATGCATCCTTAAAGTTTCATTTATTACAACTGTTCTGACTAAAGCTAGGATTCCTTATACGCGGTATGCGGTATGCGGCATGCGGTATGCGGCATGCGGTATGCGAATGGCATGATTCCTTCTACGTGGTATGCAGCATGCGGTATGCGGCATGCGGCGAGCTCTCAGACAGGGGTTCCTACCTTAATCCACAGAAATAGGAATAGTTATCAATGCTTTGGCAATTATAAAGGAAGGAACCCCCATGTGAGACTAATCACTATATACATGGCACCACTACCACCACCACCTCCACCACCACCACCACCACCACCCCTACCACTACCACGACCACTACCACTACCACCACCACCATATGTTTCCCTTCCTCACACACTAATCACTATGTACACGGCACCCCTCTATGCCTGGTGTCCCCTCCGCACCCCTGTGTGTGACCGTTCCGTAATGCTCAGTCGCCTCTCCTAGTGTTAAACTAATGGACACATCAGACTCAGGTTTCTATTCGCACCCCACTTGCCGCATGCCGCATGCCGCATGCCGCATGCCGCACCGATCGCTACATGGACCGATCGGAAAAATGCATTCGCATTCGCTGCCGCATACCGCGTGTAAGGGTTGTAGCCCATTGACTTCAAGGCGTTTCGATTTTTTGCCGCATTCGCATACCGCATACCGCATACCGCGTGTAAGGAATCTCAGCTTTACTGTGGTGGAATAAATATAGCAGGACATGGAATATTCTGAATGATAACTAGGCCGTACATAATGAGGCCATTGCCACGAACGTCACCAACACCTGGAGCAAACAGCTGAGTCAGCTTAAAGTTGCATAGTCCGATGGCCTTGAGTTTCTGTTATTTTCTGAGATAAATATATTAGGTTAATCGTTATAATCTACCTTACCTTAAGCCCCAGTCACACCTACCCGGACGAGCCCTGGATTTTGAGCCGACCACCCCCGGACCAGTCGCCCAGACCGTCCAGGTCCGCCCCGAATAAAATCGCTGTTTTCGTCGTTTTTTGCCTCGCAGTCACACCTTTCCGGACGAGCCCCCGGACGAGCCCCGGACCAGAAGACAGATCGCCCCAGACCACCCAGGACCACCCCCGGACTCCCTGGTGTAGCCACGGACTAGTCCTGGACGAGTGATCTGGGGTAAACTGGGCAGTCCGGGGCCATCCGTGGCTGATCTGAGGTGATCCGGGCTGATCCGGGGCATCCGGGTCTTATCCCGGCAGTCCGGGAGTGGTCAGTGGCTACACAATGGCGGTAGTCCGGGACAGTCTGGGGGTGGTCCGGGTTAAACCGTGGCTGAAACGTGGCTCATCCAGGGTGAAACAGCCCTGAACCACCCCCGGACCACCCCAGGACAGCCCGGACCAGCCCCGGTTCACCCCCAGTCCACCCTCGGACTACCCGGACCACCCCCGGATCATGCTGGATCGAGCCCGGATCGCAAAATGCCCCAAACTGCCCCGGATGTTTTAAGCATTTTAAAACATCCAGGGCGGACCACTGACCAGCCACAGAACACGCCAGACCACGCCGGACCACCATGGACGAGCCACGGACCAGCCACGGATGACCCCGGATCGCCACGGACCACCCTGGATGACGGTCCGGGGCTCGTCCGGCCTCTGAACCGGGTAGCTCTGACTGGGGCTTTAGATTGAAGTGACTTTGCTCTAAAATGACTAACTTAGGAGATATTTGAAGTGCAAACAGGTAACATTAATTTTGGCATGCTTGCCACAACTCAGAACCCCATAGGCTTGAGCACTAACGGGGTATAATAAATGGACATAGTATGCCGTTCTATGAAGCAACACACACTTTATAAGTGCACCGGTATCTAAGTTGGAGATGTAGGTTCAAATCTAGATAAGTGCTTTGTTTTTGAAAATGTGATACTTTTATCGGACTATGCAGCTTTAATAACAACAATGCAGAACGCATGACCTGGGCAAACCTACCGGACGCGGTGGCCGAATTGGTAGAGGGCAAGCCTCCTGCGTGGAAGGTCCGGAGTTCAATTCCTGGTCGAATCAAACCAATGACTTACAAAATTGAAACTTGTCGCTTCCTAGCCTGGTGCGCAGCATTATTAGGATAGGGCAAGGACTGGTTGGCTCAGTGTCAGGATAATGTGACTGGGTGGAATATCGGGTCATGGTGTTGATGGCCTGTTCTCACAGTGTGGCATCACTATAGAGTCGACATGAGAGCACACTGTCACAAGTCGGTACCCGGCTTGATATGATCTTAGATGTTGACAAGACCAACCAACCAATCAATATGTGCAAACCAAGGTTCAGGCAACATGATTAATAACAGTCCCTTCGAAGGCAGACATTTGTTTGTTTGTTTGGGGGGTTTCACGCCTTGGCAACATTTATGGTCACAATAGGATGTGTTACTGACTTGTGACCCTGTACACTGACGGTGTCTTTATAGTGCTACCTCACTGGAACTTGGAAGACTGAGCCACCAGACTAGGCCCTGATTGATATCCCATTCAATCACGTTATCCTGATACTGATACTGCGCAAACCAGTCCTGGCCCTATCCTATTAATGACGAGCGCCAGAATAGGTAGCGACAAGTATCAATTTTGTAAGTCATTGGATTGACTCGGTCGTGGTCCAAGCACGTAACCTACCGAACGAGAAGCCAGCCAGCGCTCTTAGTGATTCGGTCATCCCATCTGGCAAAGCCAGCCGTCACTGTGGTAAATGAGGTCAAGTGGAGCAGCTAATGCGGTCAGACTCGGCCGAAGTGGGTCAGCTAAGGGACACTTCCGATGAATACCGTCATCGGAAATTGGAGCCTTGGGTTTTTTGGGATATTATTCTGAACATTAAGGTCAATGTGGTTAGTAAGGTCACCCGTGTGTTGTCAGGTCACAAGGTGATCACGTGACGTCTAAGGTCAGCTTCCTTGGTAAGTTTACTGAGGGCACCATTGAAACATATTGATAGCGCAATTGACACCGGTGGATTGGAATAGCTGGTTGTGTTTGCTAAGTGTGAAGGAAGACTGGCATTTGACCATAAAAGCTCCTTACTGCGAGCAATGTGGCGAAATACGTCGCTTCCAAAACACCAAAGTGAGTGTCCACCTAGCCATGTTAGGCCCTGAGGGCAGCACATGTCAGAAACACTGCAGCAGTACTGCATCATGCTACACATACCTATACGAAATGGTTAAGAGTAATTGTTCAATATTCCAGTATGTCACTTCCAAGACAACAAAGTTGGTGTCCACCCGAACACTAGTTAGCCGGTACTACACATGCCTACAGGAAGTAGTATTTTAAAGGTGCATAGACCGATGACTTTCGATTGTTTGCATCATTTTTTTAGATAAATATATCAAGTTGACTATTATAACCTACTATTCATTAATCCAGAGTCATTTTGATGGAAAGTGGCTAGTTTTGGAGCAATTTGAGTTGAAAGACCCCAAAATCACTTTGGCAAGCTTGTCAAAAGTCTTGTTATTGTGGCCCAGATTCACATCGCGTGATGGTCATGTGATGAGGAATGACCGATTAATGTGTAGATAGTGTGGAACTGAAACTAATGCCATATGTGGTACTGGGAATGACGGTAGGACTAATAAGGTCACGAGATTAACCTAATTGGTTAGTGGTCTCCCTGCCTAATGGCTGTCTCAAAGTAGGTGCCCAAAGGGATGGGGTAATAAATTCACTGATTATTCTGCATATGCTGCCCCAAAGACTTAGTTAATGTACCAGCGACTAAGTTGGATATATAGAATCAAATGTAAGTATGTGTTTTGGTTTTGAAAAAAAAAAGTGTCTTCGGACCATGCAAATTTAATGCAGTTTAGTTGTTTAATATTCCAATATGTCACTTCCAAGACACCAAAGTTGGTGTCCGCTCGACTACTAGTCACTGCATCAGCACTACACACTGTTACACACGCTTACATGGAGTAGTATTTTAATGTAGCTTAGTCAATATTCCAATATGTCACTTTGAAGACACCAAAGTTGGTGTCCACCAAACCGCTAGTCACTGCAGTGGCACGGCACATTGTTGTGCACGCATTCAGGAAGTAATATTTTAATGTAATTTAATTGTTCAATATTGAAATATGTCACTTCCAAGACACCAGAATTGGTGTTCACCAAACCACTATAGTCACTTCAATAGCACGAACACATTGCTGTGAATGCCTACAGGAAATGGTATTTTAATTTACTTTAGTCATTCAATATTCCAATATGTCACTTCAAAGACACCAATGTCGGTGTCCAACAAACCTCTAGTATGAAAATTATGTTCATCACATGAAAATAAAACATCCCATGAAATGAAAACATGTATAAGGCAAACCGTCACTCTAATCACAACAAAATACAGGTAGTGCACGTTGGTCAGCCCCCCATTAATCGAGAATCTCACTATCTGACCAAAACATCCGTGATGCCGATTTGCACCATTCATCCTATCACGTCCTGATATATGACCTTACATGTTGCCAGGACGTAAATCTCCAACAACCAACCAACCACCCTTTCATCTTTTATCCCGCTAATCTTAACAAATTTGTTTATTATTGTCCGAAATCTCGTATTAGCCCGGATTAACGAGGGTCGACTGTATATATTTATCTATAAATAAACCACTGATGATAAAACCAGATAGACTAGTGCTACGGCGTTGGGAAAGTACATCCACATGAATAAAACTGTTACCAAAAAAATATACATAAGAAAAAAGAGTGGTTGGGTGTTGGAATTTTACGTCCTGGCAACATCAAAGGTCATATCACGATGGGTACCAACATGTGACAGTGCACACTCATGGCGACTTTATAGTGCTGCCCCACTGGGAAATCAGGCCCCCAGCACCATGATCTAATATCCCACTCATTTCACATTATCCAAACACTGAGCTAACCAATGGTGACTTTATAGTGCTGCCCCACTGGGAAATCAGGCCCCCAGCACCATGATCTAATATCCCACTCATTTCACATTATCCAAACACTGAGCTAACCAGTCCTTGCCCTATCCTATTAATGCCGAGTGCCAACCTAGGAATCGACAAGTATCAATTTTGGAAGTCATTGGTTTGATTTGACCGGGAATTGAACTCCCGATCTCCCACACGGGAGGATTGCGCTCTACCGATTCGGTCACCGCCTTCGGTAGAAGACAAAAGAAGAAAAGGAGAGAAAAATCATCATGAGCATGCGCATCAAGGCGACACCTTCCGGGAAGTTCCTAAATACCCCCAGGCTCCAGCTCCCATTGACGTGATGCATAGATTCAGGTGCCTGCCTCATTGACAGTCACCTGACCGCTTCATCTCCACCCGGTCACTCTCCCAGCACATTTCTTCGGAGCGCCAGGCCCCTCACGCCTTGCCGAGTATGTGATTGGAGAGCGGCTCGCCTCGCTCTCACCCCTCAGTCTTGGCCTGACCCCTCTTGCCCTCTGGTGGCTAAAAATAGAAGCACATCACAGCTACCGCAGGGCTTGCAAGGTTACCCCCGCGTGACCTTCTGTTGACCCCTAAGGGCATCCCAAAGGATCTGGTGGAGAGGTCGACAAAGACGCGTGCTTAACGTAAGAATTATAACTCCTTCTGTTTAGGACCGGTTAGGACTGTGGTGGGAGAGTTCAAGGTGTGGCCGAATCGGTAGAGCACAGGCTTCCCGTGAAGATGTTTGTTTGTTGCGGTTTTACGTCCTAGCAACATCTAAGGTCATATCAGGACGGGGGTCCCGTGAAGAAGGTCGGGCGTTTGGAAACCTGTCTGAGTCAAATCAATGACTTACAAAATTGATACTTGTCGCTACCTAACCTGGTTATTTCAGTGTCAGGATAATTCAACCAACGCAAGACAAGGACAGTATGAAGTGGCATTTATTCTTACTATTTCGTTGTTACATTTAAGCCATGAGATGTTTGATTTATTAAGATTTCGAGGATTTCAGGCACGTAGCTCTATGAATGTCACTTGTAGTTTGGGTGGGTGGGACGGCAAATCCAAAGGAGAGAACACGTCCTGTCGATCGAAATGCTCTGGTCGAAGTGTCTATAATGAAACTGGGTCGCATCTCATTATGCAAATTTACAGAAGATGGCGCCACAGTCGGAGCATTATTTATTAAGAAAGACAGTATAGATGGCGCCAGTAGTCGCCTCCATATTAAGTATGTACTTTTTCTTGTGGGTTAAATTACCCATGTTGAAATCAACATCGAAATTGTGTCATATATGTCATTGGGGTGATGAAAATCGGAAAAATTGCGTCTAGAGCATGATTCGAACCCGCTTTTCTTGCCCTTCCGGGGTTAGCATCCTAACCATCACACTACCGAGGTTCCCTGATGCACTCACCCTGTCCATGCCTACCTGTCTATGTGGCTCCTTGCCTGAGAGGTCAATGCAGACTGCAGACATATATAATACATTGCATAGAATATCATTATAGTTCTTCCTTCCCATAGGGTCATCATGATACCTGGAGCATGTACACAATACAGCGATTCAGTAAGTATATTCCGAGTTTCTCTGTCCATTGATTCCATGGACAGGATAAAAGCTGCATCCCGGCATCTTTACACCACCGGGAGTGGGGCGCTGGGACGCTCCTTTTCCTAACCTTTGGGGACAATAACATACTGTAGAATGGCTAAAGCTCAAATCTGTGGTTGTGTAGGCAGGCTATAGTGAAATCAATACAGACAAAGAGAAAGGAAGAGTATAAAGTGTGAAAGAATAGAGACAGTCAAGCCCTCTGGTTTATTATTTATATGGTTACATGGGTTCATTGTAGAGTATCACCCCACCCTTTTCCCCCAATGGGAAACAAGCATTCTTAGCTCTACCAATAGGGATCCAGCATTCCTGGTCCCCGTGGTTACCAGTGATCTGCCCACCACCACCAAGCTGTGTGGCTCCCCTGGCCACCACCTGCCTTGAGCCTGAGTGTGGTGATCCTACCCAGCAGAGGGGGGGGGGAGGAGGTAGGCTCTGAGTGCCCCTTACTTGCAGCCCGGCCAGCACCACTATGTCTATTTACATCTCACTCAGGCGCCACCAGCACCTACATATACACATACATGCACCTGGTCACGTATACCCAATCAGTAATAGAACATTTGCATTCCCCCCAATGCAGTAAATCGGAATATTTTACAATACTATACTCTAAAATCACTTTGAACACATTAAAACTAGCTTCCTGAAGATCTAGTTGTGCAGGCTGCTTTACCGATATTTGTTTCTTATGGGGGGAGGACTGAAATTCTGTTAACAATTATTCTACATTAACTGAAACGCCACTTCCTTTGTGTGTATATGTGTAGCAGTGTGTAGCGTTGCTATGTACTTGACCTCCACCCGAACATAGGGCTCTTACTAGTAGATATACTGGACGCCGTGGCCAAGTCGGTAGAGCGCAGGCCTCACGTGCGGGAGATGAGGACTTCGCTTTCTGGTCAAGTCAAACCAATGACTTAGAATATTGATATTTGTCACTTTCTAGATTGGTGCTCGGCATTAATAGTGTGATGGTCCACGGTCTTCCACACTGTCTTGCACTCACGGAAGAACGCCAAGATTGAGTAACAGTACGCTTCAACTGGTTTATTACAAAACCTATCCGCTCTCCGCGGCTTCAACAGTCAACTGACCCGCCCCCTAACTCGCCAGGTCCCAGATCGCCTCTATAGGTGGGTGGGGGGTGTGCTAGCCACACGCAGTAGAGGGCAGCCCAGACGGGGCTCTGCCCAGTGGCTAGCATGCCGCCACCTAGCCCAGTTCAGTGTAACTGCGTAGGTGTGTGGCGTAGTGTCTGCTGCCACCACATGATAGTGGGGCTCATGTACAGACTACTACAATAGGATAGGGTCAGGACTGGTTAGCTCTGTGTCCGGATAATGTGACTGAGTGGGATATCAGGTCATGGTGCTGGCAAAAAGTGGCAGCCTGAGTTCCCAGTGGGGCAGCACTATAAAGTAATCACCATGAGTGGGCACTGTCACAAGTCAGTACCTGCCCTGATATTGCCTTAGCTGTTACCAGGATGTTAAATTAATAAAACCAACTAGGAGATACTACTAGCTGTGTATAACTTACAGCGTCATCAAAGGCCAGTTGCTCTGATACCATGTCTATGTGGTGTGGGAGGTTAAAAATCCCTTGGGTTGGTAAAATTGTGGGCTCGGGGTTTCTATCGACAAACTGTCTGATGGTGAAAACAAGTCTATTCACACTTATCCATGATAGGCAGTACAAATCTTCAAGAATATAATAAAATCTAGATTTGTGTTTTGGTGTTTAAAATGTGGTGCTTTCATCGGACTATGCAGCTTTAATTTATTTTAGTTTAGTTGGGGTTTACATCCTGCCAACATCTAAGGTCATATAATGATGGGTACTGACTTGTCACAGTGCACACTCATGGCAACCTTTATAGTGCTGCCCCACTGGGAAACCAGGCTGTTACTAACAGACTTGATTTCCGACACAGTGACTTTATCATGAATCTGAACTAACCAGTCCTTGCCCTATCCTAGTAATGCTGAGCACCAGGTTGGTAGCAACAGGTAATGATTTCGCAAGTCATTGATTTGACTCTGCCGAGATTCAAATCAGGTCCTTCCACAATGGAAGCCCGAGCTCTTAACCAATTCGACCACCATGTCCGGTCACTAATGAGGATAGAGTGTTCACTGCGCATGCTCCACAGGAAAGACCCATTACCCAGGCGTACTCTTATTTGTTGGTCTTTGTTGGTGTTCAAAGGTAAGGCAGGGAGTTCGAGGATGGAGCAGGGTTTTTGTTTGTTTGTTGTTTTACGTCCTAGCAACATCTAAGGTCATATCAGGACGGGTACTGACTTGTGACAGTGTGCACTCATGGTGACTTTATAGTGCTGTCCCACAGGGAAACCAGGCCGCCGGCACCATGACCTGATATCCCACTCAGTCACATTATCCTGACACTGAGCTAACCAGTCCTTGTCCTATCCTAATAATGCCGAGTGCCAGGCTAGGAAGCAACAAGTATCAACTTTTAAGTCATTGGTTATAATATTCCGATTTAATGCATTGGTGGGGGAATGCAAATGTTCTATTACTGATCCGGTATACGTGACCAGGCGCATGTATGTGTATATGTAGGTGCTGGTGATGCCTGAGTGAGATGTAAATAGACATAGTGGTGCTGGCAGGGCTGTGTGTAAGGGGCGTTCAGAGCCTACCCACTCCCCCTCTGCTAGTTAGGATCACCACACTCAGGCCGAGTGGGATAAGAGGATCTGGGTTGCGAACCCTTTTCATCGCCCTAGTGACCTAGATGTAGGCTGTGCTTTTCTAATTTTGTTGCACCTGCCTATACCTTATCGCGCCGTTGTACCAAATCAGGGGTCTTAAAGCTGCATAGTCTGATTAAAGCATCACATTTTCGAAAGCCTAGCACCGGGCGCGGTAGCCGAATCGGTAGAGCGCAGGCGTCACATGCGGGAGACCAGGAGTTATGTTCCCGGTTGAGTCAAACCAATGACTTATAAAATCGATACCTGTCGCTTCCTAGCCTGGCGCTCGGCATTCATAGGATAAGACGAGGAGTGGTTAGCTCAGTGTCAGGATAATGTGACTGAGTGGGATATCTGCTCAAAGTGCCAGTGGCCTGATTTCCCAGTGGGGCAACACTATAAAGTCATCATGAGTGCGCACTGTCACAAGTTGGTACCCGTCCTGATATGACCTTAGATGTTGCCAGGATTTAAACTCCAACAACCAAATCGAAAGCCTAGCGCTTACCTAGATTTGACCCTACATATGTACCTTAGATACATGTGCACTTATTAAGCATTTTTTGCTACATAGAAGTGTATACTATTATTTTTTATTAATAGCACTTGTTGTTGTAAATGCCTATGGGATCACAGTTTTGACAAAGCATGCCAAAATTAATTTAGCATATTTACACTTCAAATATCTCTGAAGTTAGTCATTTTTATATCAAAGTTACTTCAAACTAAAGTCATGTCGATTATAATGATCAACCTAATACTAGTAATAGATCTATCTCAGAAAATGACAGAAACTCAAGATCATCGGATGTACCAAGTACAGTGAGACCCCATTATAACGCGACAATTCATCAAATGTCCCCGCGAAAAAAATTGGTCGCGCTAAATCGGGGTTTACTGAATTATCTTTGAATTAAAGAATCCTGGGGGCCAATGACTCATCGCGTTATATCCGAATTCGCGTTAAATCGGGGCGCGTTATAATGGGGTTCCACTGTAACAGTACCACTCAGGTGAGCAGGGTGTCCAGTTAGTGAGTGTCGGCCGACTGTCGCATTTCTTTCTGGTTTGAATTGGGTGGGGGTGGGGTGGGGGTGGGGGTAGGGGTGGGTGGGCGGGTGGAGAGTGGGGGGACGACATCTTCAGCTGGAGATGGATGGGTAGATCAGTCGGGGTTGGGGTGGGGGGTGCTTCAGTGAGAGCAGACGACTGAATAATGGTTATTGGTGAAGGGGTTAATGGGACATGTATGGAAGTCAGTGCTTTCTGTGGTGGAGGTGGAGGGGAGGTGGAGGGGAGGTGGAGGTGGAGGTGGAGGTGGAGGTGGAGGTGGAGGTGGAGGTGGAGGGGAGGTGGTGTTGGAAGTGAGTGCCGGTGAGTCGGGGGTGAGTAGGGCTGAGTGGAAGTGGAGGTGGAGGTGGAGGGGGTAGAGGGAGGTGGTGGTGGAGGTGAGTGCGGATGAGTTGGGGTGAATGCGGGTGAGTGGAGGGGGAGGTGGAGGGGTGGAGTTTGAAGTGGAGGGGGTGGAGGGAGGTGGTGGTGGAGGTGAGTGGGGGTGAGTTGGGGTGAGTTGGGGTGAGTGGAGGTGGAGGTGGTGGGGGTGGAGTTGGAAGTGGAGGGGTGGAGGGAGGTGGTAGTGGTGGTGACGGCGGGTGGAGGTGGTGGGAGTGGAGTTGGAGGTGGAGGGGTGGAGGGAGGTGGTAGTGGTGGTGACGGCGGGTGGAGGTGGCGAGGGTGGAGTTGGCGGTGGAGGGGTGGAGGGAGGTGGTAGTGGTGGTGACGGCGGGTGGAGGTGGTGGGGGTGGAGTTGGAGGTGGAGGCGTGGA
The DNA here is from genome assembly GCA_030323885.1 of Branchipolynoe longqiensis. Classification (NCBI taxonomy): domain Eukaryota; kingdom Metazoa; phylum Annelida; class Polychaeta; order Phyllodocida; family Polynoidae; genus Branchipolynoe; species Branchipolynoe longqiensis. The sequence continues at coordinate 21,787,718 of CM059198.1, read as the reverse complement.
GGGAGGTGGTAGTGGTGGTGACGGCGGGTGGAGGTGGCGAGGGTGGAGTTGAAGGTGGAGGGGTGGGTGGAGGTGGTGGGGGAGGTGACGGCAGGTGGAGTTGGAGGTGGAGGGGTGGGTGGTGGTGGTGGGGGGTGGGGGTGTGTGGAGTTGGTGGGGGTGGAGGTGGTAGGGGTGTGTAGAGGTGGTGGGGGTGGAAGTGGTGGGGTGGAGGTGGTGGAGTTGGAGGTGGAGGGGTGGGTGGAGGTGGTGGGGTGGAGTTGGTGGGGGGGGGGGGGGGGGGTGCAGTTGGTGGGGGTGGGTGGAGGTGGTGGGGGTGGAGGTGGTGGGGGTGGAGGGTGGAGGTGGTGGCGGTGGAGGTGGAGGGGTGGGTGGAGGGGGGCGGTGGAGGTGGTGAGGGTGGGTGGAGGTGGTGGGGGTGGAGGTGGTGGGGTGGAGGTCGAGGGGTGGGTGGAGGTGGTGGTGGTGGAGGTGGTGGGGTGGGTGGAGGTGGTGGGGTGGGTGGAGGTAGTGGGGGTGGAGGTGGTGGGGTGGAGGTGGAGGGGTGGGTGGAGGTGGTGGGGTTGGAGGTGGTGGGGGTGGAGGTGGTGGGGGTGGAGGTGGCGGCGGTGGAGGGGGGTAAAGGGGGGTGGGGTGGAAGGGGGGGAGGGGGGGGGTGGGTGGGTGGGGGGGGGGGGGAGTTGGTTGGTTGTTGGAATGTTACGTCGTGGCTACATCTAAAGTCATATCAGGATAGATGCTGACTTGTGATAGTGCATACTCATGGTGACTTTATACTGCTGCATCATTGGAAGAGTGGCCTACCAGCACCATGACCCGATATCCCACTCATTTACATTATCCTGCTACTGAGATATACTAACAAGGTGTGTGTCTTGTCCTTAATGCTTAACGCAAATCTGGGAAGTGACAGGGATAACATTTGTCGTCATCGGTTTGACTCAGCCAGGGTTCGAACGCACAACCTTCAGTACAAAAAGCCAATCGCTGTTCTTACCGATTTGGTGATCTCGTCGGGTGGGAAAGCATTGGTTGGGATGAGTGTGTGTGTGGGTGGGGGGGGGGGCGAGTATTGTGAGGGGGGTGAGTGTGGATGAGTGTGGATGAGTGGGAGTGAGTGGGGGTGAGTGTGGATGAGTGTGAATGAGTGTGGATGAGTGGCAGTGAGTGGGGGTGAGTGAAGGTGAGTGGGGTGAGAAAGGTTGAGTGGGGGTGGAGTGGGGTGAGTGGCAGTGAGTGGGGTGAGTAAAGTGAGTGGGGGTGGAGTGGGGTGAGTGGGGTGAGTGGGGGTTAGTGGTGGTGAGTTTGGATGAGGCTGGGTGAGTGTGGATGAGTGGGGGTGAGTGGGGGCGAGTGTGGGTGAGTGGGGGTAAGTGAGATGAGTGGGGGTGAGTGGGGGTGACTGTGTGGTAGGTGTGGATGAGGCTGGGTGAGTGTGGATGAGGCTGGGGTGAGTGTGAATGAGTGTGGGATGAGTGGGGGTGAGTGGGGGTAGGGGTGAGTGTGGGTGAGTGGGGCGAGTGTGGATGAGTGTGGGTGAGTGTGGGTGAGTGGGGATGAGTGGGGCGAGTGTGGATGAGTGGGGGTGAGTGGGATGAGTGGGGTGAGTGGAGGTGAGTGGGGGTGAGTGCGGGTGAGTGGGATGAGTGTGGGTGAGTTTGGGTGACTGTGTGTGAGTGGGGTGAGTGGAGGTGAGTGTGGGTGAGTGTGAGTGAGTGTGGGTGAGTGGGGGTGGGCGTGAGTGGGGGTGAGTGGGGCGAGTGTGGATGCGTATGGGTGAGTGGGGGGTGAGTGGGGTGGGGGTGAGTGGGGTGAGTGGGGTGAGTGGGGGGTGATGGGGGTGAGTGTGGGGGTGGAGTGAGGGTGAGTGGGGGTGAGTGAGGGTGAGTGGGGCGAATGTGGATCCGTGTGGGTGAGTGGGGTGAGTGGGGGTGTGGGTGAGTGGGGGTGAGTGGTGGTGAGTGGGGGTGAATGTGGATGGGTGGGTGGGGGTGAGTGAGAGTGAGTGGGGCGAGTGTGGATGAGTGTGGGTGAGTGTGGGTGACTGTGTGTGAGTGGGGCTGAGTGGAGGTGAGTGGGGCGAGTGTGGATGTGTGTGGGTGAGGTGGGTGGGTGGGTGGGGTGAGTGGTGTGAGTGGGGGTGAGTGGGGCGAGTGTGGATGCGTCTGGGTGAGTGTGGGTGGGGGTGAGTTTGGGTGAGTTGGGGTGAGTGGGGCGAGTGGGGGTGAGTGGGGGTGAGTCAGGATGACTGGGGGTGATTGTGAATGAGTGTGGTTGCGTGTGGGTGAGTGTGGGAGAGTGGGGGTCGAGGTGTGGGTGAGTGTGGATGCGTGTGGATACGTGTGGGTGAGTGGGAGTGAGTGGTGGTGAGTGGGGGTGGGGTTAAGCTGGACGAGTAGGTTCGTACAAGGTCAAGGTGACCAGAGCGGGTGGTGGTGTAAGAATACATGAGTATTTGTTGTTGTTTTGTGGACTTTTCAGTCGCGTTGGCGCACTGAAGGCTGCAAATCTGCAGCACTATATGGGCGCCGCCTCAGGCAGTCCCATGCGGCAAGGAGTGCATCAGTAATGGAGACGGGTGGAAGGTGGGCTTCGGGGGTGGGGGCGGGCAGTGAGGGTGAGGCTTCTTTCCGGCTTGCATTGGGATTGTATTAGAATCGTACTAGGATTGTATTGCATTTTGTTTATGAGGTTTGGGCTTGCAATGGAGATTGTGCCTGGGTTTCTACTAGGTCTGTTGATGAGGGCTTAAAATGGGATTTGGACACGGGTTTGTATATGGGTTTGTGTCGGGGTTATCGTGGGTTTCTATGTGGAGTTGTGTTGGGTGTTGTTGTATGGGGCTTCCAGTAGGGTATTTAAACATGGGTCTGTTGTGCGTTCCTATGTGATGTTGTATTGGGGTTGTTATGGGTTTCCATTAGGAGTTGTATTGGGTGTATTGTACATGCACTAGGGTTTGTACTTGTCTTTGCATTGGGATCCTTGTTTAGGGCTTGCAATTGGGTTGGTTTGTGGATAAGCCAGCTTGCACATTACTGTATGTTGTTGTCTATTAGCTAGCTCCATGGATAAGCTAGCTTGCACATTATCCACCCCACCCCCATATGTTGTCATGTTTTAGCTGAATTCATGGCTAAGCCTGCCTACATATCCCCATAGGTTGTCATGTTTTAGCTGAATTAATGGATAAGCCAGCTTACATATCCCCACATGTTGTCATGTTTAAGCTGAATTCATGGATAAGCCAGCTTACATATCCCCATATGTTGCCATGTTTTAGCTGAATTAATGGATAAGCCAGCCTACATATCCCCATATGTTGTCATGTTTTAGCTGAATTAATGGATAAGCCAGCCTACATATCCCCATATGTTGCCATGTTTCATCCGAACTCATGGATAAGCCAGCTTACAAATCCCCATATGTTGCCATGTTTCATCCAAATTCATGGATAAGCCAGCTTACATATCCCCATATGTTGTCATGTTTTAGCCAAATTCATGGATAAGCCAACTGACGTATCCCCATATGCTGTCATGTTTTAGCCAAATTCATGGATAAGCCAACTGATGTATCCCCATATGCTGTCATGTTTTAGCCGAATTCATGGATAAGCCAGCTTACATATCCCCACATGTTGTGTGTCGTTCTCTGTGGCAGAGTGGTTAGAGTGTCTGGCTTTTTTCTAGGTCAGACTCCTAATCTGAGGGTCGGCGGTTCGATTCCCCATGCCCCCAGCTCTGCCAATTTGGATTTCCACCACTGTGTATAACTTACAGCGTCATCAAAGGCCGGTTGCTCTCATACCATGTCTATGTGGTGTGGGAGGTTATAAATCCCTTGGGTCGGTAAAAGTGTAGGCTCGGGCTTTCTATCAACCAGCAGTGGAGTAGGGAAGACCAGTCATCTGTGACTGGGATTTCCCCTGCTTGGGACAACTAGTGTACCAAAAAAAAAAAAAAAGGAGAGACAAATAAGTGTTCACACTTCCTGTCTACCTATCGCTATATGTTGTTATGTTTTACTACTTTTATCCAACTTCATGGATAAGCCAGCTTAAATATCCCCATATGCTGTCATGTTTTAGCCAAATTCATGGATAAGCCAACTGACGTATCCCCATATGTTGTCATGTTTTAGCCGAATTCATGGATAAGCCAGCTTACATATCCCCAAATGTTGTCATGTTTTACTACTTTTACCTGACTTCATGGATAAGCCAGCTTAAATATCCCCATATGTTGTCATGTTTTAGCCGACTTCATGGATAAGTTATCTTCTGTATTACCACATGTTGTCGTGTTTTAGACAACTCCATGGATAAGCGGGTTTGCATATTATCGTATGCTGGCTTGCATATTCATGTATGTCGTTGTGTATTAGTTAGCTCCATAGATAAGCCAGCTTGCATATTGACATATGTTGCTATGTTTTAGCCGATTCCTTGGATAAGCCGGCTTGCATGTTACTGTAGGTTTTCAATCTTGTACAATGGTGAGACTGAACAGGGTGACCGAATCGGTTGAGCGCAGGGTTTCTGTATGGAAAGTATGGAGTATGAATCCCGGCCGAGTCAAATCACTGACTTATAAAAATGTTACTTGTCACTACCTAGTCTGGCACTCAGCATAACTCAGGATCAGGATAATGTGGCTGTGTGGGATATCGGATCATGGTGCCGGTGGCCTGGTCTCCCAGTGGGACAGCACTTTTAAGTTGTCATGAGTGCCCTCTGTCAAAAGTCGGTACTTGATATGACCTTAGCTGTTGCTAGGATGTAATACCCAAATAAACAAACTGTACAATGGTGAAGACAGACTTGATATATAACCAAGTAGTATATGGAGTTGGAACCTAAGGAAAGGCAACAATTCTCCACTTTTTTTTTTTCTTCCATATTTGTGTTGTTTTGTTTTGAGTTTGTTAATAGGCCTGTCACACTATGACGTAAGGAGGTAGCGTAAGCCGACGTAGGTGACATTTCGTCATTACATTGAGGTACGTCGAGTTACATCATGCTTACGTTAGACTGACGTCAACTTACGTCGAGTTATGGTGCAGTCACACTAAAACGCTTCTCGCCGGCGACGTGTGGTGTTTTTGGGCGATAATAAGTGAAACGTCGGGACGTGCTGGTGGCGCGTTATGAGCGCGTCGGTACACGTCGGTACACTATCCTTGACGTTGATGGTCGGCGGACAACGTCGGCGCGCCTTGCCGGTCACCCAAGGTTTTAAGCATGTCAAAAAAAAACAATGACCGTCAGCGCGCGCGAGTTTAAGGGTAAGGACGTTAGAAGGACGTTGGGGCTGTCACACTACGACGTAACGACGTCAACGTAGGGAGAACGTGAAGAACGTTGAACTTCTCGGCGTAGTATGCAAATTTGGGCACAAGTTGAACGTGGATGCAGCGTAGTGGACGAGAGAGTAACGTCGGTTAAAGCGTAGTGATACCGTCGTTCGACGAGAGAGGTCAACGTAATGACGCTGACGGAACGTTATGAACGTTATTCCATCGTCAGAAGAACGTTACGTGACGTTAGCTAAGTCATGAGACGTTGAACGTACGTTGAATGCACGTTCTCCTGACGTTCTTGTGACGTTCTCCTGACGTTGTCCTGACGTTCCCATTACGCCCCGTGGGCATTTGCACTTGGTTTAATGGGGGTCAACGTAGTGGAACGTAGTTGAACGTAGTGAGGAGCGTTGGAATAACGTCCGTTTAACGTCATTGACGTTCGCTGAACGTGAACAGAACGTACGGCGAACGTAAACCCTTACGTTCGACCTACGTCGAAACTTTTGAACATGTCCAAAACCTCGACGTAACTTGACGTAACACGACGTAATATGACGTAGCTCGACGTCACTCTAACGTCATTATGACGTCATCATAACGTAATCCAACGTACATCAACGTAATGACGAAATATCACCACGTTAGGCTCACGTTGGCTCATTACGTCGTAGTGTGACAGGGGTATTAGGCGGTCGTCGAGCTCCGTTGGACGCGCCGGAAGGACGTTATGGGAACGCTAGGCAGACGCCGCGTGCGCGGGAGGAACGTAGCTCGCACGTTGCTGTGTGTGTGTCTGTGTGTGTGTCTCTGTGTGTGTCTCTGTGTCTCTATGTGTGTGTATCTGTGGTTCTGTGTGTGTGTCTCTGTGTGTGTGTGTCTCTGTGTTTCTGTGTATGTGTGTGTGTCTGTGTGTGTGTCTCTGAGTGAGTCTCTGTCTGTGTCTCTGTGTCTGTCTCTGTATGTGTCTCTGTATGTGTCTCTGTCTGTGTCTCTGTGTATGTGTCTCTGACTGTGTCTCTGTGTGTGTGTCTCTGTGTGTGTCTCTGTGTGTGTCTCTGTGTGTGTCTCTGTGTGTGTCTCTGTGTGTATATGTATGTGTCTGTCTCTGTATGTGTCTCTGTATGTGTCTGTCTTTGTCTCTGTCTGTGTCTCTGTATGTGTCTCTGTGTGTGTCTCTGACTGTGTCTGTGTGTGTGTCTCTGTGTCTCTGTGTGTGTCTCTGTGTGTGTCTCTGTGTGTGTCTCTGTGTGTGTCTCTGTGTCTCTGTATGTGTCTCTGTCTGTGTCTCTGTGTCTGTATGTGTCTCTGTCTGTGTCTCTGTCTGTGTCTCTGTATGTGTCTCTGTATGTGTCTGTCTGTGTCTCTGTCTGGGTCTCTGTCTGGGTCTGTGTCTGTGTCTCTGTGTTTGTTTATGTGTCTGTGTATGTGTGTGTATCTGTGTCTCTGTGTGTGTCTCTGTGTATGTGTGTGTCTATGTGTCTCGGTGTGTCTGTGTCTGTCTCAGAGGCACAGACACAGACACAGACAGACACAGACACAGACAGACACAGACACAGACAGCGACACAGACAGAGACACAGACACAGACACAGACAGACACAGAGACACATACAGAGACACAGACACAGACAGGGACACATACAGAGACACAGACAGAGACACAGACAGAGACATAGACACAGACAGAGACACAGACACAGACAGAGACACATACAGAGACACAGACAGAGACACATACAGAGACACAGACACAGACATAGACACAGACAGAGACACAGACACAGACACAGACACATACAGAGACACAGACAGAGACACAGACAGAGACACAGACAGAGACACACACACATAGACACAGAGACACACACACAGACACATACAGAGACACAGACACAGACATAGACACAGACAGAGACACAGACAGAGACACATACATAGACACATACAGAGACACATACAGAGACACAGACAGAGACACACACATAGACACAGAGACACACAGAGACACATACAGAGACACAGACAGAGACACAGACAGAGACACAGACAGAGACATAGACACAGACAGAGACACAGACACAGACAGAGACACATACAGAGACACATACAGAGACACATACAGAGACACAGACAGAGACACACACATATAGACACAGAGACACACACACACAGACACATACAGAGACACAGACAGAGACACAGACAGAGACATAGACACAGACACAGACAGAGACACAGACAGAGACACATACAGAGACACAGACAGAGATACAGACACAGACAAAGAGAGAATGCGCCGATATACGTTACCACAATGTTGGCCGCGTGCTAATAACACGCACCTCACACGCTGCGCCAACGTCCAATTTCCCCATATTTCCCTAAACGTTTGACGTTTCTCGTCGCTTAAAATTTTATTTCCAACGATGACGGGTCGCCGGTGGAAGCGTCATCGTGTGACTGCACCATAACGTCAGGTTACGTCGAGTTACATCAGTGCGCGTCCAAGTTTTGGACATGTTGAAAACTTTCGACATAGCTCGACGTGATGCTCTGACGTTCGGGTGATGTTACACTCACATTGCGCCAACGTTAGGCGTGCGGGAGGGATGCGTGGGCTACATTAGATGAACATTGTGCTACGTCATAATGACGCCCAGGGAGGAGGAACGTGCGGGCCGCACTAAGACAACATTGTATTAACGTGACACAACATTGGTCAAATGTGTCTCTGGCACGTGCTTAACGTGGCTGCAACGTTGTCCAAATGTGTCCTGATGTAGTCGACGTCGTTGACGATCGTCTAGCGTGTGCGTATCGTCGATGACGTTTTCCGAACGTTTTGTGAACGTGGTGTAAACGTTTTGCCTTTGAGTATATAAAGACCTATGATGTCCAGCTGTCAGTAGAACAGGTCAGCTCTTTGCAGTAGACACTTGTCCCATCAGCTCATGTTACGGTCATGTCAAGCGCGTCAAGCCCTCATCATGATCACGTTGGCCATGTTGGACTGACGCTAGCGCGACGTCAGAGCGACAGTGGGACGACGTCGACTCACATCGGGAAAAACGGTTGAGTTGGACATCGCCACGCTAGGCCCGGCGTGATCACGCCCGCTCGACGTTAAGCTGCCGCAACAGTCACGTTTGAATGATATCGCACACGCGGGAGCTTCGCTTGCATCACGTTGACCCAATTAATAATTCCTTTGTCCTCTCCCGTTGGCACGACGCTAGATACAGGGGTATCAGGGCTGTCGGGGATCTCTGGTCCGTTGGGGGTGTCTAATTTGGACCGCTTTCCCTTGTCGGTTCCGATGTCACCATCGGGTGGGCCCAACAATGAGAATGTGAAGCGAATGTGTAAATATGTATAAATAGGTGCTTATTATTTTCTTATGTTTATTATGTTATTATGTTCTTATGTTATTATGTTCTTATGTTTATTATGTTATTATGTTCTTCTGTTTAATCTAGTTTAGCAAATATCTTGTTGGTGTCCGAGTTAAATAATGTCATATAGGTGTAGTATAAATTAAATTACAAAGGATAAGAATTTAGCCAATGAAAATAAAAACGAATTAATATTAATGACACAAGTACTTCCCCTCTCTTCCTCTCTCCCTCACTCCCTCTCTTTTCCCCTCTCTTCCCCACTCTTTTCTCTCTTTCCTCTCTCTTCCCCTTTCTCTCCCCCTCTCTCGTATTTTAAACTAGATGTGTGTATGAGTTTAATTATGTTTTAACAAATTACATTCAAAACCTAATATACCTGTCTGAGTTTAATTATGTTATAAGAAATTAAAACCAACACCTAATATACCTGTAGATATATAACAAATATAACAGACATGTAATTGTGCTTTGATATAAAAAATTGATATAGTATATTTATAGCAATAGAGATATAGACATCTCATAACAGTAGACATCTCACAATATACTGGATATGTAAGTATACATAAATATATCATAACAGTAGACATATCACAGTGCATACAGACAGATACAATTTTGTTTACATCAGATCATGCTGTCTTGCCAGGAAAGTGATCCAGTGGGCGAGATGACCCAGTCTTTCAGTAGATTCCGCTGCTCCTTTCCTGTCTTGGAGGCGGTGTTGGGGCTAGGAAGAATGTCTATGTCTGCCAGGTTTGGCCCTCTCTCCATGCTCCAGGGACAATGTTGTGGTTCCCAGTCTCTGGACGATACAGCTGCTGGTTCTGCAGCCCTGGGTAGGGCATTTCTCATCAGGTTGTGCACAACCATGCATGCAGTGACGATGTCCCTGCATAGTCGTCAGCAGCACCTGGAAGCCGTTGGCTAGGATGCCAAAGGCATTCTCCACTTCTCTCCTAGCTCGGGAGAGCCGGTAGTTGAAGAGTCGCTCCTCATTTGTCAACCCCCTCCTGCTGTACGGCTTCATCATCGTCGGCCGCAGTGCGAAGGCATCGTCACCGATGAGGAAATACAGCAATTCCTTCTGGCCATTCACGATCAGTTTGGGGTCTGGAAAACCGATGGTGCCACCTTCAGTGCCCGCCTTCAGCACCGAGTCATTGTAAATCTGGGTGTCAGATGCGGAGCCCATACCCCCAAGATCTGCCCAGATGAACTTGTAGTCCATGTCTACAAGCGCCAACAGGACCATGGAGTAAAAGCCTTGTAATTGTTATAGTGACCCACTCTTTGGAGGGCCCCGACAGGTGATGTGCTTCCCATCCAGAGCGCCACAGGTATGGGGGAAGTTCCACTTCTCCAGGAATTGGTCGGCAATGGCACGCCATCCTTGTGGAGTCGTGAGCACGTCATGACCTTGTCCCGGTACTCATCGATGATGGCCTGACACACTTCACGCACAATGAGCAACTGTGTGTTGTGGGGGACCCTCCACCCGAACTTCATCGACAAGTATTTGTTCCCAGACGCCAGGTGCCGCAGAGTAAGGGCAATCTTCAGCCCAGGCTCGAGCGGCACCCTGCATATTGTGTACTTTTTGGAGGTCCTGGGTCCTACTCTCGCCACAATCTCGTCAAAGATCTGTGGAGGCATCTGCATAAAGTTGACGAACGACGCAGGGTCCTCACTCCGGAGCTCAACCATAAGCTTGTCATACAACCCAAACTGTGGCCACTTCCCAATCCAGGGTCGGACCCACATTCTCCGCTGCTGCCTCCTCCTTCTCCTATCAACACGGGCCGCCAGAATAGCCATGAGGTAGAGATCTAGCTCGTGCTGGTAAATAGCAACTCAGTAGTGATGCTGGAACTGTAGATGGAGTGTAGGGACATCCATCCTCTCTGAAGAGTTGAGTAGGTCTGCTGGAAGAAGCCAGGTGGTGCTTTGATATACCGACCGCCGACACGCTGGCGATACGCTTGTGATATGATAGGGGCACACTTGCATATGCTAGGGGTATGCTCGCGTACATTAACAGAACGTTGGGAGTACGTTATATACGTCAGTGACACACGAAGGGCGCCGGTTGTACGTATGGCTAACGTGACCAACGTACCCCAATGTATCCCTAACGTACTCCTAACGTATGCCGACGTACCCCTAACGTGCATCTAACGTATGTGGAACGTATGAACCACACATCAACACACATTGGAAATGTTTAGCATTCACAACATTTTTTCGGAGCCTCGACACGCGGCGACGTAAGATGACGCATAACGACGTACCAGGAAGGTACCCGCCGTATACCCAATGTATGTGTAACGTATGATGATATACGCCGACGTGTTGGTCGAAAATCACATAGGCCGGCATTCACTAAGGCTATATGTCGTACTGTGACAGGCCCTTAGGCATAACCAGGCGGTTCTGGAAATTATGTGAGTCAAGTGACCGACGTAATAGGGATCTTTCTTGAGCCAGTTCTCTCGATATACACTTGGTGGCAGCACCCGTTCCCGGTCCAAGTCGGCCATCATGGTTGGATAGAAGGGTGTAGGTGTGTGTGTGTGTGTTGGTGGTGTAGGTGTGTGGTGGGGGTGGTGATGTGTGGTGGGGGTTTAGAGATGTGGTGGGGGTGTAGGTATGTGTGTGGTGGGGGTGTAGGTGTGTGTTGGGTGTGTGGTGAGGGTTTAGGGGTGTGGTGGGGGTGTAGGTGTGTGGTGGGGGTTTATGGATGTGGTGGGGGTGTAGGTGTGTGGTATGTGTGTGGTTGGGGTGTATGTGTGTGGTGAGGGCTTAGGGGTGTGGTGGAGGTGTAGGTGTGTGGTGGGGGTGTAGGTGTGTGGTGAGGGTGTAGGTGTGTGGTGTGTGTGGTGGGGGTGTAGGTGTGTAGGTGTGTGGTGGGAGTTTAGGGATGTGGTGGGGGTGTAGGTGTGTGGCATGTGTGTGGTGGTGTAGGTGTGTGGTGGGGGTGTAGGTGTGTGGTGTGTGTGGTGGGGCTGTAGGTGTGTGGTGAGGGCTTAGGGGTGTGGTGGGGGTGTAGGTGTGTGGTGGGGTTTATGTGTGTGGTGGGGCTGTAGGTGTGTGGTCGGGCTTTAGGGATGTGGTGGGGGTGTAGGTGTGTGGTATGTGCTTGGTGGTGTAGGTGTGTGGTGGTGGTGTGTGGTGGGGTGTAGGTGTGTGTGATCGAGGTATAGGTGTGTGTGGTGAGGGTGTATGTGTGTGTGGTGGTGTATGTGTGGTGTGTGTGGGGTGAGGGTGTAGATGTGTGGTGGGGTGTAAGTGTGTGGTGGGGGTTTAGGTGTGTGGTGTGTGTGTAGTTGGGGTGTATGTGTGTGGTGAGAGTTTAGGGGTCTGGTGGGGGTTTAGGGATTTGGTGGTGGTGTAGGTGTGTGGTGTGTGTGTGGTGGGCGTGTAGGTGGGTGGTGATTGCTTAGGGGTGTAGTGGGGGTGTAGGTGTGTGGTGGGGCTTTAGGGATGTGCTGGGGGTGTAGGTATGTGCTATGTGTGTGGTGGTGTAGGTGTGTGGTGGGGGTGTAGGTGTGTGGTGAGGGTTTAGGTGTGTGGTGAAGGTTTAGGGGTGTGGTGGGGGTGTAGGTGTGTGGTGGGGTGTAGGTGTGTGGTAGGGGTGTAGGTGTGTGGTGGGGCTTTAGGAATGTGGTGGGGGTGTAGGTGTGTGGTATGTGTTTGGTGGTGTAGGTGTGTGGTGGTAGTGTGTGGTGGGGTGTAGGTGTGTGTGATTGAGATGTAGTTGTGTGTGGTGAGGTTGTATATGTGTGGTGTAGGTGTAGTTGTGTGGTGGGGGTTTAGCCTTTAGGGATGCGAAAGATTGTGAGGTGCCGCTCTGCAAGACACCCCTACACCTCCACCACAAACCACCTACACCCACCACCACACACACCATCAACCCCCACCACACACACCTACACCCCACCACATCCCCTAAGGCCCCACCACCTCCCCTAACCCCCCACCACACCCAATCCACCATAGTCACCACACACCCCTACCACACACCCCTAAATCCCATACACCCCCACCACACACACACCAAAATCCTCACCACACCCATATACCTTCACAACACATCCACCACACAAATATCCACCCCCACCAGATACACCTACACCCCAACCACACCCACCTCACCATACCCACTCACCACACACCCCCACCACACACCCCTTAATCCACACATACACCCACTACACACCAAAATCCTGACTACACCTCCACCACCCAAACATACGCCCTCACAACACACCCTCAACCTCAATTACACCCCCTCAATCCCCTCTTATTTACACACACTTGATAGTAGAAGGAACTGCTTCCATCCATCCATCCAACCACATCATTACAGAGATCGGCATGGTGCGCCATCTGACGAGAGACTCATGCAAACTGAAAGGTCCAACTGCTGTCTGGTGTCAAACGCGCACACCACACGCTTAATGATGTTAGTTCTTTTATTTTACACCAGATGGCGGCGCCACCCAATCGAGTTTGCCCGGTCACACTGCGCCGCTCGTCATTGCGGCTGTTGGATCAGATGTGGTAATAGTAGATAATAGAGCAGTGTGCCAGGGCCCACAAAACACCAACAACTTGAACAAGTCTCACACACCTGAGCGTTAGCGGCAAATCTTGGGCATCAAGTACTTGTGGTCCTTATTTCCATATGAGATTTGAGCAGCTGTTGATTCGATCTGAAAATGCGACATTGTAGTAGTATAAAAAAAAGGTATGTTTGGTAGCATTGCTTGAGTCATTCGTGACACATTGAACCCACACGCTTGTTGGGCATGTGTGACCTAGATTCAATGCATATCTAGGTCAAAACTATTGACATCCATTTGGCGTTACGACAGGTGTTGTCAAGATAACCGAAAACTGTGTGTAGAATCAAAATTACTGATGGACAGTTACAGCATTGTGTTAGTTTTAGCAGGCATGTATATCTAGTGACTCCGAAATACTGTACTTGACAACACTTAGAAACTGCTTGGTACACATATAGAAAACATATTCAACGAATAGATTATATTAAATTTATATGATATCGCCACAATGGCCGCGCATCCGGTTCGTGACGTCACGTGAATACCCTATATATATAGGGTATTCACGTGACGTACGAACCGGATGCCGGACATTCGCTGGCGCATCGGTTCGTGACGTCACGTGAATTTATAACAATGGCCGCGCATCCGGTTCGTGACGTCACGTGAATACCCTATATATAGGGTATTCACGTGACGTCACGAACCGGATGCGCGGCATTGTGGCGATATCAACCAGTAAACATCCCATAGAGTTTGCCTGTACGCGCAGTGGAAAACGTGTATTTCATTCAATATAAATAGAATTCCGGAACCCTAACCATATAAATTTAATATAATCTATTCGTTGAATATGTTTTCTATATGTGTACCAAGCAGTTTGTTTCTAAGTGTTGTAGTTTTAGAGATATTTCACTTTGTCTGTATGAAGATTGCTCACGGCCATTGACAATGCACTGGCACTGACACTCAGAATATCCCAACTTTCACTATTATCTCTTGTTTTTAATACTTTCAGCGTAAATTGCTCTTAGGTTACATTAAATACTTCAGATCTTCCTCTTCAATCGCGCATTAAGATATTTTTAATCGATCCAATGAAAGCTTTTAAATTTATTTTACAAAAATAAATGCTCCACATAGACATAGCATTGCCGTATTTTACCCTTCGCGGGCAGTTTGCCGGTACGCGCAGTGCAAAGCGTCGATTTTATTCAAAATCAATAGAAATCCAGAACCCTAACCTTATCAATTTAATATAATCTTGTTGGTAAACATGTTTTCTATATGTGTACCAAGCGATTTGTTTCTAGGTGGATTACTTTTATAGATATTTCACCTTTTCTGTATCAAGATTGCTCATAGCCATTGAGTTTACAGTGTGACAGTGTGTTATTATTGTGGTTACTATCGCCACAATGGCCGCACTTCCGGTTTGCGTGACGTAGGTGCATACCCTATATAGAGAAGGTGTAATGACGTCACAAGACAACTTTCGGTGGTCATATTGGATTACATACAGAAGGCTTGCAACTGCCTACACTGTGCTTATTTACTGATTTGTTGGTTTATTTGTCACTGTTTTGAGGGGTTTGGCCTCAGAAGTTGTTGCTAAAGTGCTCTAAGTAAACACATTGATGTAAACTGCCCAGAACCTCCCAAAACACAAGAAATCTCTGTTTTACTGCATCTGCATGCATTCACAACATGGCTAGGGAGGGTGCTCGTAATCCAAGATGGCTGGCCGCTGACTGCTGAGTGATGACGTCACGTGCACTCCCTCTATAGAAAAAGTGTCAAACGGCTGGGTTATGGATGCATAGCCACATCATTTCCCAGTTTAAATCAAATATATTTGTTTAAATACTTATCTATCATATCCAATCACACTAGGCTTGCGATCACTTTGGGCATAATTGATTAATCAACTCGGGTCACCCAAGCCACTTTTTGGCACATCCTACAGACTCGGGTTGACTAATCGAATACGCTTCTCCATGCTCGCAATGTTAAAAATGGTGGCTTAATCCAAAACCTTTTTTTTTTTAATAACCGATATAACTACAGCAAAATAGGTTTTAAAGTATTTTATGATTGCATAGTTTAGTTATATTTCCATTTCATTAATCTGGTTTATTACCAAAAAAAACATGTAGGACTGGTACTGGTAGCTGTTATCCTGCAGGATGCTCTTTCAGATACTAGGGGTAGGTCATTAATAAAGATTAGGAATAGCAAGGGTCCTAGGGTGGAGCCCTGTGGCACCCCGGTCTTGACCATATGGGTGGTGGACTCATTGTTTAGTTTTGTGCACTGCATCCTATTCTTGAGATAATTTGTGAGGAAATTTGATGCTTTGTTGCCTAATCCAGCTCTTGCTACTTTCTGCATCAGGATCTTGTGGTCAATTGTATCAAATGCCTTCTTGAAATCAAGGTAGACAGTGACCTTTATCCATGTTTCCCAAAAGTTCATCCAGAAGAGGTGCCAGAGCCCCTGTTGTGGATTTGTTTTTGCTAAATCCATTTTGCTGGTAGGTCAGATAGTTAGATGATTCAAGGAATGCTTTAACTTGGTCATGTATAATCTGTTCAATCATTTTTCCTGGAAGTGGGAGGATTGAAATTGGTTGCAGTTCACTGCAGTATTTTGGGTTATTGGTCTTGGGGATTGGGGTGACTGTAGCTACTTTCCACGCACTGGGGAAGATCCCTGTTTTAACTATTAAGTTGTACATATGTGTGAATTCCCTAATTAATGTTGTTGTTACCATCTTTATCAGGGCAATACTGATGTCTCTTATACCAGACTATTTATAGGATGATATTTGATTTATTCTGTCTAGGATTTCATCACAAGATGTTTCTTGGAGTTCATAATTTTGGTTATTTAGTTTGGCTTGGTAACATTTTTGTTGGGCTGTTACTCGGTTAAATTTACTGGCTAACCTTTGTCCTATCTTGATGAAATAGTTATTGATTTCTTCAGTAAGTAGGTTATCAGGTATCATGTTGCCAGATACTTCATTGGAAAGGCTGCTAAATTTGGTCTGGTTTGCTGGTTCAATCTGTTTGAGTACACGCCAGCATTTTTTGGCTTTGTTTCGATATTTGTCTACTTGGTCTTGAAAGATTCTTGCTTTGGCTTTTCTGACTTCATTTCTTGTTTTCCTGGTCATACATTTGGCTATGAACTCATCACCAGGGTATTTTGATATTTCAAATTTGAGTCTGAAGTAGTCTCTGTCTTGTTGTAGTTCTGTTAGTTCATCATTAAGGTACCCAGCCATGTTAGTTCTAATAGTGAGCTCTACTAGGTGACAGTGCATGTCAGCTGCTTTTGTTATTGTTGTGTTAAGCATTTCCCAGCATTTGTTTGGGTCCGCTAGGAACTCTCTTTGGTTGAATTCCTCTAGTTAGTTTTCCAATTCTCTCTGATCACAGTTTCGGTATGAGCGTCCCCAGTAGGTGGCAGATCTCTTCTCATTCCTTATTTTCTTTTTTAGTATGTATATTGGTTTGTGGTCACTTATATTATAATTGATAACTGCATTGGTGCAGTGCTTAATATTGGTGAATGCTAGGTCTGTTGTTTTGTCAGAGGTTCTGGTTATCCTGGTTGGTTTGTGTATCATTTGCTGGAGCTCATGATCTGCAGCAAATTGTTTCATTGTTCCCCACATTACATTGTAATCGACATTAAAGTCTCCTAGTATGAGTATCTCATATTTGTCCAAGTCGGTGATTTGTCTCATGGATTTGTTTAGAAGGTCAATTCCTTCATTTAGATTGCCATCTGGAGGCCTATATATGTTGCCGATGAGTATACTCTCGGTATGAGCTCTGATTACAATTACCCATTGTAGTTCGATGTTGCAGTTGGAGAGGTTATGGTCCTCATATTTGGATGTATCAGTATGCAGCTCATTTAAAAAAATAAATTCCTAGTCCACCTCCTTGTTTGGTTTGACCATCTGGCCACTTTGTTTTTCTGTCAGCTCTCATAAATTGGTAGCCTGGTACACTGGCTAGTCTTTCTTCCATGTAACTGTTGAGCCATGTTTCCGATATTGTGAAGACATCAAATCATGACTCAGGTAGGTCTATCCTTTGCTGGTCAATCTTGTTGGGGAGACTTTGTATGTTTAGATGGCCAATCTTGAAGCCTGGCTTGCCCTTCAGGGCCTGTATGCAGGAGTCGGTGGTAGCGGGTTTTGGTGTTACAGCCTATTACCGGGTAGCTATCGCCGATGTCGAGAACTGTGTCAAGTCGTATGCAGGAGCGCGTAACACTTTGATTATAGCTACCCGTGAAGTTATTTATAGATTTGGGAAATCCCTCTGCATCATGTAGCCCCAAATCTATTCAATGCTGTCATATTTAACAGAATTACATACGCAATAAGGGAAATTTTATCAATTTAACCCTAAATTCGAAGCGTTATTAAGGCTACTGCCGCATTGGCGGCGATATTAATATTGTCGAACCGACAAATGCAAGCAACCGCCGCCGCCACCACCAGTATGGAAAGCGACGTCGATGCGGCGGCGGCGATTTGTTTACTTTACACTCATCGATTCGAACATATTAATATCGCCGCCGTTGCGGCGGCAGTATTAATATTGCTTCGAATTTAGGGTTAATTTCATGAAATTTCACTTATTGCGTATGTAATTCTGTTAAATATGACAGCATTGAATAGATTTGGGCCTAATGAACTCGCTATACCTCCTATTTACCAGGGGTAGGGTAACACCGGGTAAGCTTTTGGTGTTAGGCCTATCACCGCTTCGTGCATACCATTTTTCGCCGCTACCCGGGAAATTCCCGACTACCACCGTTTTGCCTCGCTGCCACCGAATAGCACCGGCTCCTGCATACAGGCCCAGTTCTGTCAGAGGAAGTGCAGTAAAAGTAGGTGGCCTATCAACCACCAAACCCGGGTGTTTGAAGTGAGCCTTTAAGTTAAAGCATAGGGTCATTTTAGTAAAGGGTTGGGCTGTGAGGGACAACCACCCCACTTCTGGGTATGTAGGCACACCAGGTCGCATCTTCAGTCCTTCCTCAGCAACCAGCGGACCATTACTGAGAAGATGCATATTCAACACAACTCCCTAATTGCGCCTTATCAAATCCTAGGTTTTATGCTGCCTGGGATTTATGCCATGACCTCTTGTAAAGAATAGGTCTCCATAAAGTAAAGTTGAATCCCTCCTCCAACTAATAGTTTTACCACTCGTCATGGTCACCAGTATGTAAAGTCTACTGCTGTGGTTGTCTAGGCAGGCTATAGTGAAATCAATACAGGCAAAGAGAAAGGAAGAGTATAAAGTGTGAAAGAAGAGAGAGAGTCAAGCCCTCTGGTTTATTATTTATATGGTACAAGGATTCAGTGTAGAGTATCACCCCCACCCTATTCTCCCAGTGAGAAACAAGCATTCTTAGCACTACCAATAGGGATCCAGCATTCCTGGTCCCCATGGTTACCAGTGATCTTCCCACCACCACCAAGCTGTGTGACTCCCCTGGCAGGTGCCTTGAGCCTGAGTGTGGTGATCCTGACTAGCAGAAAGGGGGAGGGGGTAGGCTCTGAGTGCCCCTTACACACAGTCCTGCCAGCACCACTATGTCTATTTACCTCTCAATCAAGCACCACCAGCACCTACATAAACACATACATGCACCTGGTCACGTATACCCGATCAATAATAGAACATTTGCATTCGCCCACCAATGCATTAAATCGGAATATTTTACACTCTTACACAGAATCCTAATGCCTGACCCACTGGACTAGCATATATCCAAACACTATTTGGAATGCTCTAAATTCTCCATTATAATCCATAGCCATTAATGATGAACTTCCACTTTCAATTTAAGCAAGAAGAGCAGAATGCAATGTCTCCCGGTATCAATTGTGAAACAGGCGATTTTGAAAACCAGCCTTAGTTTCAGTTGTACGATCCACAGTTTTCACTGTTGAGTTTATGGTACGCTACATTGAAAATGTAATAAATAATGTTGCTTTTATTGTGGAGGGTGATGAAAATTAGAAATATTGTGCCTAGAGCAGGTTCGAGATCACACTTCTAGCTATTCTGGGAATAGTGTGCTAACCATTATACTACCTAGGCTCCCTGATGCAATCCTCTATCCACGTCTCCCTGTCTATGTGGCTCCTGACTACTACAGTAGGTATGATTTGTAATGCAGAATTTACAGTAGGTGCTATGACCTTTGCTCATGTGTGTATTATTATTGTTTCAGATGAAAGGCCACCAACACCTAACAAGAAGTAATGTGTGAAGCTGATGAAAGAACAGCTGATACAGCTTTGACTGTTGCAACAATGAGGCGCTTTCATATTTTCACCATTCGGCGACACCGCCTCCACTGTGCTCTACTCCTGGGACTACCCCTCATTGTCGTCATCCTCTTCAAGACTGGCACTCTCATCCACCAGAAGGAGATTGTGGGGCTGAGGAAGTATCTAGGTCATGAGGCTGATGAAGATGCAGAGGTTGCAGTCAAGGCTAAGGAAGGAAGGTTTGAACCCGTGGACCTTACTGGTCACTTCAATCCACCGCGAGGCGATTGGAGGAAGTGGAAGGAGTCAAAGGTATCGGGAGTGAAGATTCAGACATGGACAGCTAAGAGAACTAGGCAGGTTGAGGATGAGGTTGTGTATGCGCGACATGGGGAGCAAATATTATCAGACGATGTGGTGCCTGAGGCGTTCCACCCCTTTGTGGTACCGAGTACTGCAAGTATGGATAAACCAAGGAGGAAGATGGTGCCCAAATGGATTCACAAAGGACTTAATGGGAAGAATCCAGCAAATGATGTTCGACAACAAAATAGAAAGGTTGTTTGGAACTCACAGAACTCACCAAGAAGAAACCAATTGGAAGGGGATCGAGGAGGTTTTTCCAACAGAAGTCGAGGCAGACAGAAATCCTTGAAGATATCTGATTCAAAGAAAATTTCAAATAAAAACAATTTGAATATGATTGGTGGTGAGGGTAAACTAGAGAGTGAAAGCGATAGCAATGGACATGCAGTTAATCAAGGTGGTGTTGCCAAGCAACTGGATGCAGTTGTTAGCCGAGGAAGAGAAGATCATAATCCAATTAAGAGTACCTCCGTGAAAGTCATCACACGCAAGTCACAAAATGTAGCATTGAAGTCAAAGACCTCCAATAAAGATGGTGCAAGTATTGACAATGCATTAATGGAGAATGCTGATGTGTTTGATATGAACGCAGATGATGTCAGAGCTGTGCAGAAAATGCACACTCCACCACCATGGACTCACACTCTCAAGCCGCTACGTTATGAGGACTATGCTGCCAACTGCAGTCAAGGGTCTCTTCCCTTACCGGGATCTTCCTTTCATACGAAGAGCTTCTGCATGGTGGATGATCATCGAGAACATTTTGGGATGGTTGGTAACCAGCTTTGCTATCATAAGGGGACTGATGTTGGGAAGACAACGCGCATGAAGAGTGCCGAGTACTGTAATTGCAAGATGGGTTGGCATGGAAAGTTCTGTTCGATGCATGAAATTGTTTTCAATGGTGGCTACCCGTATGAATATGGTATTGGGATTCAGAAGCCGCCACGGAGACTTATTTATGCATTCCCTTTTAACGCAGAGTTTGACATGTTGGATATCATTCTGAATTCCCTATCAGATGCCGTGGATGTGTTTCTTATACTGGAATCAAACTACACGGCTGCTGGACAGCCGAAAGATAGGGTGCTCCTACATAGGCTACAGAATGGCTACTTCAAAAGGTTTCAGCAAAAAATAGTTTACATATCATTGGACTACTTCCCCCGTGCTGCTTACGCGGATGGCTGGGCAGCTGATGCATTGCTCCGAAACCATATTGGAGAAACTGCATTTGGTGGCATACTTGAGAATGTCCGAGATGATGACATTATAGTCTCACTCGATGCCGATGAGGTTATTCTCCCGGAAGCAATTATGTTTCTCAAGCTGCATTATGGATACCCTGAGCCGTTTGGGTTTACCTTTCACCATACTGTGTATGGGTACTTTTGGCGTGCGCCTGATGAGATCACAAATGCTTATGGCGGATGTCGTGTGGCCATGTTTCGCGAACTTCTGAAAGGTCACCTGTATGATGTGCGCAATGCGCCAAAGAACATCAGACTTGATGCAGGCAGGCTAAAAAGGTACAAACGTCGCCATGGAACAAGGATCAAGCCTTGGTTGTTTGGATCACGTGATCATCCGGCAGGCTGGCATTGCTCATGGTGTTTCCCCCCGCTTGGTATCCGCTACAAACTGATATCTGCGCATGCCTCAGACTTCCCACGCTGGGGAACTTTCCCGGACAATACCAAAGTGGGCTTCATAGCGAAGCTGGTTGAGAAGGGGATATGGTTTGATGAGAAAACCTCTTTGAAACGCCAACTTCCTGGTGCGGATAACTTTGCGCCACCATATGTCAAGGCGCAACCTGAGCGCTTTGTGATGCTTCGTGAATATGAGGCCTATGTGAAAAACAGTCAGAAGCTTGCTGATGATGCTCAACAAGTGAAACTGAGAGCAGGTGATATGAATGTGAGGAAAGTAATTTGAGTGTTTTAATAGTAATAGATGTATTATTAATAATCCAATTATTTCTTAAATGAAGCTTCTTTTGAATCACAAGGTATAGAGGTTAAGCGATTCTGTATGATTTTATCAAATATGACCAGACGGGATGGCCGAATGAGTTAGACCGTCCGTCTCCCATGCTGGTAGGTCGTGGGTTCGAACCCTGGACGAGTCAAACCAATGACTTAAAAATTGATACTTGTTGCTTCCTAGCCTGGTGCTCGGCATTATTAGGATAGGGCAAGGACTGGTTGGCTAAGTGTCAGGATAATGTGACTGAGTGGGATATCGGGTCATGGTGCTGGCAGCCTGGTTTCCCAGTGGGACAGCACTATAAAGTCGCCATGAGTGCGCACTGTCACAAGTTGGTACCCATCCTGATATGACCTTAGATGTTGCTAGGACGTAAAGCAACAAACAAAACAAAAATATCAAATATGCTGAAGAATATCGAATATGATATAGACAAAATAAAACCACCATCATGTGACCATAAGGTTACAAGTGAGGTCTTTGCCACATCTTTAGTGATTCATATTTTTGTAAATTAGGGATGACAGATCTCCATGGTTTCGCGGATTTCAGCGATTTTTGAAAATTAATTACCGATTAACGTTAAATAAAATTCCAAGGAATCAGGATGTAGGCCTATATGTCAACAGTTGAGTCCCGTTTTTATGTGACTTTAAATATTGCTAGAACATAAAACCCAAACAAGAATGAGTTATGTGTGGGTGATAATATAGGCACAACAAGGATAGTTGAAACCTGACTTCCATTAGTTTCCCGTGATTCCCTGACAGTGCTTAGTTTATAGGA
The DNA here is from genome assembly GCA_030323885.1 of Branchipolynoe longqiensis. Lineage (NCBI taxonomy): Eukaryota > Metazoa > Annelida > Polychaeta > Phyllodocida > Polynoidae > Branchipolynoe > Branchipolynoe longqiensis. The sequence goes on along the minus strand of CM059198.1, from coordinate 21,765,000 downwards.
GAAGATCCGCGTTTTTGCGAAAATTCGCCGTCGGTGGAATAATCTCAGCTTGATTTCCGCGTTATTTGCTGGAGACCACTTTCATCCCTGATAATTATATATTTTAGATTTGAAAGCCTCCCAATTTTTAATTGTTTGTATTAAATGGATTAGTAACCTCCCCAACTCTAATAGAGATTGTCTGCATCTTTATTGTTCATGTGTTCTTTATCTTGATGATGGGGCACTTTCTGTCCATTGAATGGTCAAAATCGAACAGCATCGTCACTAACCTTATAAATTTAATATAATGTTTTTGATAAAGATGTTTTCTATATGTGTACCAAGCAATTTGTTTCTAGGTGGTGTGGTTTTAGAGATATTTCACTTTTTCTGTATTTTCTGTATGAAGATTGCTCACGACCATTGACAATGCCTTGAGTTTGACGGTACGCGCAGTGCAAAACATTAGTTTTATTCAAAATTAATAGAAGTGCAGAAGCCTAACCTTATAAATTTAATATAATCTATTCATTGAATATGTTTTTTATATGTGTTCCAAGTGGTTTGCTTCTAGGTGGTGTAATTTGAGAGATATTTGACTTTTTCTGTATGAAGATTTGCTCAGTGCCATTGACAATGCATTTGAATATATGTGTCCCTCGTAAACTGGTGTGCCGCGGAAACTGCAACACCGGCAATGGTCATATCAGGACAAGCTCCTGGAATGTTCCCCAGCAGATAATGAGCTATCTCGTATGCAATTAACATTTAAAGAAATGAAATGAGCTAAATATGCAATAATCCCCAGTGAGTGGTTGAACTTGAAGTGAATCTAAAGGCCCTGTCACACTACGACGGCGGCGTGTGCGTAACGTGTCGAAATAATTTGAAAATAAAAATAGGTCAAGATATGGCGACCTATGCCGAACTATGCCGAGCATACTCAACCTATGCCCAACCTATACGTAATCTATGACACCGTATGCCGACGTGTTGGTCAGCATACGCTAAGGCCATACGTCGTAGTGTGACAGACAGCCAACATGCTGGGCATATGTTCGCAATACGCTAGGGGTACGCCAGCACAAGCTAGAGGCACGTTAGACGTAAGCTAGGCGTATGCTATATATGCCAGAGATACGCGGAGGATGCAGGTTCACTGTATGGCTAACCTATGCCGACCTACCCCTAACTTATGCGTAACCTATGCCGGCATACATCCAGTGTATGAGAAATGTATGAGCCACACGCCGGATTAGGTTTAACATTTTGAACATGCACAAACATTTTTTGGCGGCTCGACCTACGAAAAGTGTATACGACGTATGCCCAACCTATGCGTAACCTATGACAGCCTGTGCCGACGTGTTTGTCGAAAAGCGCATACGTCGGCATACACTAACACCATAGGTTGTAGTGTGACAGCCCCTAAAGCGGCCCTCAGCCTTCAGCTTCGCCCCATTTGAAATTACTCCGCTTATTCACTGCGACCAGTATTTACTGGCATACGCATGTCACTTTTTTAGTCAAACAGGGATCTGAGTGACCCAAAATCTCGGGTCTAATACACGTGAAACCATGTTGGTTGGTTGTTGGGAGTTTTATGTCCTTGCAATATCTAAGGTATATCAGGACAGTGCGCACACATGACGACTTTATAGTGCTGCCCCACTGGGAGACCAGGCCACCAGCACCATGGCCTGATATCCCAATCAATCACATTATCCTGACACTGAGCCAACCAGTCCTTGCCCTATCCTAATAATGCCGATCGCTTGGCTAGAAGGCGACACGTATCAATTTTTAAGTCATTGGTTTGACTCGACTAGAGTTCAAACCCATGGGTTCGAATCCCACGATCTACCTAAATGGGAGACGGATGCTTAACTCATTCAGCCATCTCGTCTGGTCGTGAAACCATGTATTTGATCCATAGTGAAAAATGAGTCAACGTCTCAGTGATGCGTAAAAGAAAAAAGAGTAAAATTTTACATTAAAATATTGATTATGTACATTGTAGTCTGATGAAAGCGTCACATTTTTAAAACCAAAACACGCATCTAGGTTTTATTCTATATATCCAACTTGGATTCTAGTGTACTTATATTATATACATTTCTCAGGATCATAAATATATGGAACAGTATCCCACAAAATGTTATTGATGCCGAGTCAATTAATTCATTCAAGAATAGATTAGAAAAAGCATGGGCTGATGATCCAGGGAAATTTGACCCCTTATTCACCACATGCTACTAATTACTCCTTGTGTTGCTTATTTACTTGCAATCAAGAAAAAATGAGAGACAAATAAGTGTTCACACTTCCTGTCTACCATTCGCTATATCGCTATATTAAACATTTGTTGCTGCATAGAATGAAATGCGATGTCAGTTTAATAGAGCATGTCACTGCTGAAGTGTAGGCCTATAAGTTTGATCTGCATGCCAGAATTAATTTGGCATGTTTTCACTTCAAATATCTCCAAACTTAACCATTTAAAATAAGTTACTTCATACTAAAGTAAAGTAGATTGCAATGATCGTCCTGATGTATTTATCTAATTTTTTTAAATGGGGAGAACACACAATCATCGGACTATGCAATTTTATGTAGGTCAATGAGTCACATGCTTTTACCTAATTGTTGCAAACCTAATATTAATTAAATCTACAATCATTTATCAATGACTCGACCGTAATCTTGGTTAAATTCAGCTTTACCTGAATAAAAAGAAATGGCTTACAAATGATTTATTTCTGTTTTTAATTACTTGTTGTTTGTGCCTTTATTAAATGTTTATCCGATGAATTAACTGTTGTTTGGACAACTGATTGTGAAAATTAGTGTTATTGTTTTATAAAAATTGAAATAAAATCTGTATATAATTACATGTTTATTTTACATTTCTTTTGTATTTTATATGTGTAGTTTCTATAGCCGTGTTCACACGGGCAATGTAAATCGATTCGTAGAAAGCGACTTGCCTAGTTCGCCTCACATTTGTCGTGTGAACGCACGTCTGAGGCGGATTAGGGCTGATTCGATTCACGTGATCTAGATAATGTAAACCACCTAGCGAGGTAGTTTACGTGAGGCGATTTCTGTGATGCGGTTAATTTTGCCCGTGTGGACGCAACCGACTTACGTGATGCGGACTAAGCACGTCGATCTATATACTATAATTTGGTCTATGAACCTGCTAGAGGTGCACAGATATTTTTTTTATCATTTATTTTTAGGGTTTCACTGCCCAGCCGAAGTCTTGACCGTTCCAAACCAATACGATTCAGTACATACATATCTAGGTCGAACCCACACTCTCTGGTGCCGGCGTCGTCGAACCCAAAATGGCGCTGGTTAGTCTGTACTTGCTCATGCGCAGATATCCACTTCCGCCTTAAACCGATTAAAAGCACGGCCCGTGTGAACGCGAAACACTTTCAGACTAATTCGCCTCACCTGATTCGATTTGTCTGATTCGCCTCACATTTTGCCCGTGTGAACACGGCTTATGGGCTTACACCAACAATGTTTTAATGAAAATAACATGTCCGACCTCTTTATCAATGTAAAGTACAAATACATTTGAGAGATCTTATGAATAACTGGACTGTATTGCATGCTGTAATTTTAGCTATGTTTTGTCAGTTCAATTTAGTTTTTCATTTGACACAACTTTAATCACTTCAAAATGGCATCTGAAATCATGTCTGCTGTCATTTTACACAAATGTGACCATTTTAGATTTTTTATAAATTTCAACATAAATGGGATTCACATTTTTTTTGTAAAACAAAACAAACTATATCTACCACTAACCTTTTACCATGAATATGGCCCTTGCTCCGAACACAACATTAAGCTTTCACTGATCAATCGTCAATCAATCATCCTAAATAGAATAAATATTTATATATTTTCTTTGTGTATGTGTCTACTCATGTGTCGCATGTGACAACTTCAAACCTAACTTCTAGTTTGAAAATACGAAACAACGTGAATATCGTGTTAGCTATATTTCCTAATTCGTGTGAATTCTCCATTTGCAAATTGTACAATGAGTAAATTATGCATTGCTAAAGACGGGTGGGAAGTTGGTTTCACACAGTCATCTCCCAGCACGAGGCATGTCTCAGTAACTCTTTGTCGGCTGACATTGATAATAATTACCTAAAAATTGATACTTTTCGCTACCTAGCCTGACGCTCGGCATTACTAGGATAGGGAAAGGAGCAGTGGAATGAGGAAGACCAATCGTCCACGATTGAATTTTCCCAAATCAAAACACAGACCTACATTTGATTCTACATATCTAACTTAGATACTGATGCAGTTATTAAGTAGTTGTTCCCATATATAAGGGACCACCAAATCAATTGAATAGAACCTGTTTCTGCAGAAGCCTAGGGTGTCATATTTCGGGTGTGCTTTGCACTTCAAATATCTCAAAGTTAGCCAAAATAAAAATTACTTCAAACTAAAGTAAGGTACATTACATCGATCAACTTAACATACATATATGTACATCTTAGAAAATGACAGAAACTCAAGACCATCGGACTGTGCAACTTTTACCAACTAATATATCGAAACAATTTTTTTAGTTACAAAAAAAAAAGCATCTGCTCGGTATCTTCTGTTTTGGTCACAACCCTGCATACCACCCACTGCTCGACACAGACACACCTGCCCTGCCTGAACAAATTTAATTGTTTTTAAATGTATCTGTTCGGTGTCGTCTGCTTGGTCACAGTCCGGCATAGCCCGCACTTCCCGAATCACACACACAGGGGCATAATCGATTAATCAACTCGGGTCACCCGAGCCACTTTTTTACGCATGCGCACATCCTACAGACTAGGGTCGAATAATCAAATACGCTTCTCCATGCTCGGGGTGGACAAAAATGGCTTAATCCAAAACCTTTTTTTCTTTTTAAAGAACCGATATAACTACAGCAAAATTAGATTTAAAGTATTTTATGATGGCATAGTTTAGTGATATTTCTATTTCATTAATCTAGGTTATTACCCCAAAAAAACAACATGTATGACTGGTACTGGTAGCTGTTATCCTGCAGGATGGTACCAGCGCAAATGTGACGTCATCGCTCCTAGCCACCCCAGCCAAGAGGTGGGTTACTGGGGTCAGATAATTTTGCACACGGCACATGTATTTGTCGACTCTACTCGCAGTGTTCGATTTGAAATTCTGATGGGTAACCTGAGTCGCCTGGGTCGTGTTAATCGATTACGGCCACACACACCTGCCTGAAAAATGTAATAACAACAAAATATATATATATCTGCTCGGTGTCGTCTGCTTGGTCACAGCCCGGCATATCATCCACTGTCCTACACACACACACACACCTGTCTGTAGGAGCACGCCGTGACGCCTCCGTTGCAGTGTGCAGCTCATGCTGTTCATTTCATGACGGACCAGCCTCAGCGTGACACCTAGCACCACTGCAGTGGAAGAGGTAAGGCGACTAAAGATGGCTTCGCAAACAATGCAAAAAGGGAGGCGGTGATGCAGATTCCGAGGGACACCAGTTTGCCAGGGACACTTCCATTCAAATGCATTGTTAACGGCCGTGAGCAAATCTTCATACAGAAGAAGTCAAATATCTCTCAAATTACACCATCTAGAAACAAATCGCTTTGTACACATATAGAAAACATCTTTACCATAAAGACTATATTAAATTTATAAGGTTAGGGTTCTTGATTTCTATTAATTTTGAATAAAACTAACGTTTTGTACTGCACGTACCGTCAAACTCAAGGCATTGTCAATGGTCGTGAGCAATGTTCATACAGAAAATACAGAAGTCAAATATCTCTCAAATTACACCATCTAGAAACAAATCGTTTGGTACACATATAGAAAACATCTTTACCAAAAACATATTAAATTTATAAGGTTAGTGACGATGCTGTTCGATTTTGACGCATGTGCAGAAGCGATGTGTCCCTCGCAAACTGGTGTCCCTGGGAAACCACAACAGCGGCATCCACACAAAGCAAAGTCACACAAAACTCATCGGCTCTTCTTGTGTTGCCTTGTATGGATGGACGCGTCTGTAGCCGGTGGCGCTCCATGTGTTTTCTAGTTTGTTTAACTTCTTGTTTCTCTTCTGTTTTGGGTCTCTTGTTCAACTTCACCCCTCCTACTCCTGACAGAGTGATTGGTGAGTGTGTGGTCCCTCGCGGAGAAGGGTCCACAGCGAGGAAAGGAGCAAAAACGGGTGACCACTGGGTCATATTGAGCATACCCTTGCAGGATGAGTTTCCCATTCTTTAAGTCCTGATATTGTGTGATTTAAACAGAAGTCGATGTTGATAAATTTAAAATATACTTCAAGCACTTTAATCTGTGCAAAAGATACATATATATATGTAACTATGTCCGAACAAGAAACTACTAAAAAAATTATGCAATCTTTGCATAATTTGAGCCAATCAGACCTGTTCTTTTCGATTACAAATGGCCGCCCCCTTTTCGGGGCCACCATTTGCAATAAATAAAAAAGAACACAACACATGATTATGATAATTGAAATAAATATCATTTTATAGTAATAACAAAGTTAATGTTTATTGTCAAGTATTTCTGTTCTATAATATATCAATAACACGGATAACTATTCTACCTCACTGACTTCTCGCGAACACGAGAAGAGGAAAGTCTATTTCCAGCAAGTTCAAACGGGCTCAAACGAGTTCAACCATGGCTGGTTGGATCGCAACCGTGGCTGGTTGGGTCGCTCCGTTTAGCGCTGAATATGCTTATGCCCTCGCGGGGCGACCACTGGTTGTAAACGTCTGCAACATTAGGATAAGCTCTCTTGACGGAGTCCTATTTAGGCAGTTATTGTCATTGCGCTTCTGTCTCACCCACCTACTCCTGCGCTTGCTTCTTCTCCCCCCCTCCCCATTTCCCTCCCCATCATCGCCCTTCCCCTACCCGTGCATCTCCTTCCCTCTCCCTCTTCCCTTTCCATATCCCTATCCTCCCCGTTCCCCTTCTCTCCCCTACTCCTCCCCCCATCCTCCTCCGCTTCTCCTCCTCCCCCATTCATCTTCCATTTCCTGTCCCTCTATCTCCTCCCCTCTCCCACTTCTCCACCTCCTCATCCCGTCTTCATGCTCCTACTTCTCCCCTTTTCCTCCTCCTATTCCTCTTGTGCCCCTGCTTCCCCTCTTCATCCCCCATTCATCTTCCCTTCCTTCTCCTTTTCCTGTTCCTCCATCTCACCTCTTCTATTTCTCCACATCCTCCCCTCCTTACCCTCCTGCTTCTCTGGCCCCATACTCCTCCCCTTCTCTCTCCCTATCCCCCTCTTCCTCCTCCCCTCCTATCTCCTCCGTCCCCTCTTCCTCCCCGCCTCTTCCTCCCCCTACTCCTCCCCATCCCTCCCCTCTTCCTCATCTTTCTCCTCCCATCCTTCCCCTCTTCCTTCCCCTCTCCCCCTTCCTCCCTCTTCGTCCCTTTTCCTCCCCCTCTTTCTCCCCCGCATCCTCCCCCTTCCACTCCTCCCCATCCTCCCCTCTGTAACGTAGTAGGGACTCTAGTGCCATTAATAACATGGAAAATAAAATCTACACTTCTGAAGTGTGATAACGAGATATAAATCTAATATTGAGTCCACACACTTTCCAGAAGAACTCTTTTGATTGGTTGGGGCGACAAATACAATTTCTAGAAATTCTAGGCCGTCCTAGGATATATGCAAAGGGGCTGAAGTCCAGCTTGCCCGGGGCACCAGCAACCCTCGGGTCGACACTGTCCATAACGATGTCACCGAGAATGGCTATTAAAAAACCAAGCAGAAAACCACCTGGAAATCAGTCATGCATTACCGATTATTCTATCTTCTGGCTCCTCTCCCCCTCCTCCTCCCCTCTCCCCCTCCTCCTCCCCCTTCCTCTCCTCCCCCCCCCCTTCCTCTCCTCTCTCCCTTCCTCCTATCCCCCTTCTTCTCTCGGTCCCCCTTCCTCCTCCTCCCGTGACCTCCCCCGCTGCTGTGGACGTGAGCACTCTAACCAGTCGGCTAACCCGCCTGGCCTATTTGCTATGCAGTCAATCTAGGCCGTAATCGATTAACACGACCCGGGCGACTCGGGTCACCGGCGTCGTCAGAATTTCAAATTGAACACCGCGAGTGGAGTAGACAAATACACGTGCCATCTGCAAAACAACCCGACCCCAGTAACCCACCTCTTGGCTAGGGTGGCTAGGAGCGATGACGTCACATTTGTGCTGGTACCGTCCTGCAGGGTAACAGCCACCGGTACCAGTCATACACATTTTTTGTTGGTAATAACATCGATTAATGAAATGGAAATATCACTAAACTATGCCATCATAAAACAATTTAAATCCTATTTTGATGTAATTATATCGTCTATTAAAAAACACAAAAAAGGGCCACCATTTTTTTCACCCCGAGCGTGGAGAAGCGTATTCGATTATTCGACCCGAGTCTGCAGGATGTTCGCATGTGCCAAAAAGTGGCTCGGGTGGCCCTAGTCGATTAATCGATTACGCCCCTAGTGACAAACCGAGCATAGTCTGAAGACCAGGGCCATGTTCAGGGTACGCCTCCGAGACGTCTCGGGGAAATCCCTAACGTCACGCTAGTCTGAACGGCAAAAGCAGTTGGTTGCCTCGAAAATGCAATGAAAAAGAAGTGCTTTTTGTCTCCTATCTGAAAAGGGAGACGTATCGGAGACGCACCCTAAATGGAAATAAGCCATAAAGCATCGCGGAGACGGACCCTGAACACGGCTTAGGTCTCACCTCCATCTTTCTCTGTGTTTTTGTTACATTCGTTGACTACCCCAGTCACACTAGGTTTGCAACCACTTGCAATCATTTTTGGTCACAAGGTTTTTGGGTGCAACACCTACAACTATCTTGTGATCAAAATGAAGAAAAGTGATCGGCGATCATTGAAGACCAAATAAAGACCCTTTTACAACCACTTGTGACCATCTGTGATCACGCGGACTTTTTAGGGTTGTTTTGGTCGCAAGTGGTTGTAAGCCTAGTGTGACTAGGGTGTAAGCATGGTATATTTCAATCTTCCTCATTCCACTACTGCGCATTTCCCTATCCTAGTAACGCAAAGTCCCAGGTTTCGGCAACAAGTATAAATATTTAAGTCATTAGTTTGACTCGGTCGGGGTTATATGTGCTCTATAATCTATTATGAGTATATTACCAAGGACACTAACTCAACCACTGCAGGGACAAATAGTTTTGCGCCTGTCTTGACATGTTCTTGCCAGTGTGAAACCTCTATTTGCTCCCCGAGAGCGTGCCGCTGGTAACTTGCAAAAGCCAGCAGCACTTCAACACTTTTGCAGTCAGCTTTCATGAAATGTACAACCGCACAAAACACCATACCGGCTCGGTCGTCGCCCGGGTTACCAAGGACCGCGCTGCTCGAGCTCATCTTCCATCGACAGCGGAAAATCAGCTAGGAGGAACACAACGCAACACAACACAACTACTGACAATTGCCCAACCATCAAGAGAAACCTGAAGCTGAGAGACATTAAGACCGACTCCAGGACCCAACTCTCACAGCAGAGAGCTAAATGGAGAGCGGCAGTCAAGTAATGAAAGCAGTCTTTGTCGCATCGCGACCAACAGCATGATGATGATGAATGATGACTGCATGCTGCATGTAGTTCCAGATTCGGTCACACCAGCGCCACTAGTCATAGGCTTTGACACTAATCTGGTTTTCCAGCTGTGCCTGGTCGTTATCGCCTCCAGACCCACTCGGATGGACAATTTTTAATATATTATTAGACCTTCCATACAAACACAAGTGTGGGTGTTACCGAATATCTCTGGCTGGTCCTCAATCAGGCCCGCTGACTTTATTGACTAAAATCTAACAAAGAACTCCTTAAAACTACTTAACTAACATTACATTATCAGTTTTTTGTGTGTGTGGTGTTTTTTTTAAAATCCTGCAACAATCTCCCATCTAGTGCCGCGGTTCGGCGCAGAACGCAGGCTGTGGTATTCTATTTGAGTATCCAACTGAATAGCGATGAGGGTGTTGATAAGGCTGCTCCAGTGCTTGAGCACTGCACTTAGCACCTTCACATACAGACTCCATTAAAAATAATATATATGTATAATGCATTATTCTACATCCTCCGGTGCGACTGACAATGTGGAGCTTCCATCAGTGATGAGGAAGCCCAGTGGGGGGCGCCACCAGTCACATGAGTGGAGTCAAGGAGGCATAGTACAGAATAATAAAATATAATATTATAACAATAATTCTCTTCCATGCCTTTAACCAGACAGGATGGCCGAATTAGAGCGTCCGTCTCCCTTGTTGGTAGATCGTGGGTTCGAATCCTGGTCGAGTCAAACCAATGACTTAAACATTGATACTTGTCGCTTCCTAGCCAGGCGCTCGGCATTACTAGGATAGGGCAAGGAGCAGTGGAATGAGGAAGACCAATTGTCCGCAATTGAAATTTCCCATGCATAAACAACTAATGTACCCCAAAACAAATATTAAAAAATATCCGCATAATGTGTTGTACATCACACACATATATATATATATATATATATATATATATATAAAGGCCGGCTACAGTACAAAGAAACAAGAACAAGAAGAGTAGTGGTATGAGTTATATATTCTCTGGCTAGGAATATCAGCCTAACCTAATAAAAAGAAAAAACTCCACGACGCGAGTGATGTATTCAGGGTAGGCAGGTACCGGGCAGCGCCGGGGGTGGCGCCACCAGTCGTGACATGGAGGAGGCAGTACAGTATATTGTGTAATATTAACAATAATTAGCACATGATAATAATAACAAGGCGTTAATTCCCTTCCACTCCTTTATACTCGTATAATGCGTTATACATCACATAAATATATATATATATATATATATATAATCCCTTCAATGGATCCTTAAACAAGCAAAGAAGCGATCAAGCTCCAGTACTTGAGCATTGAACCCAGTACCTTCCCATACAGACTCAATTAAAAACAATATTTGTACGATATATTATGCTACATATATGTATATATAATCCATTCTGTGGATCTTTAAACAAACAAAAAATATACCAAGCGGATCTTCTTTTTTTTGTTAAGCACATAAACAAAACCTTCCTGCGCATTTTTAGATCTCCGTCCTATGGCGTCAAGAATTCAGGGGACCGTCACGATGCTTCAAGTTTCAAGGTCACGTTCTCTGTGGCAGAGTGGTTAGAGTGTCTGACTTTTTCTAGGTCAGACTCCTAATCTGAGGGTCGGCGGTTCGATTCCCCGTGCCCCCAGCTCTGCCAATTTGGATTTCCACCGCTGTGTATGACTTACAGCATCATCAAAGGCCGGTTGCTCTCATACCATGTCTATGTGGTGTGGGAGGTTAAAAATCCCTTGGGTCGGTAAAAGTGTAGGCTCGGGCTTTCTATCGACCAGCAGTGGAGAGGGGAAGACCAGTCGTCTGTGACTGGGATTTCCCCTGCTTGGGACAACTAATGTACCAACAACAAAAAATGACGACAAAAATGAGAGACAAATAAGTGTTCACACTTCCTGTCTACCATTCGCTATATCGCTATATCGTGACTGTAGCTTAGTGGTTGGTATGGGCGCTAATGTATTCCCTGAAGACGACCAACGCAGTCCCGCACATTCGGAGTGTGATGTCACGCTTCTCTAATTTCCTTAATTGTTTCCGTCGATAATTGGCTTCATCGTATTTCACCGACCCCCCCCCCCTCCACCCCCCATCTAGTATTTATTGTGCTAAGCAGGCACGAAGCTATTGGAATAATAATTGCTCAGTCGTCTGGTTTTCTTGTTGCTGCAATAGCATGTCTAAAAATTTTCAGAGGCACTTGAATCTATTTAATTTGCAGACTCATTAAGATATTTGGTAATAGTAAGGAAACTTATAGGAAATGTTATTAATGCAATTACATATCCTAAATGAAGTATCACATTAATATTTTTTCATGAATTTGTTATGTATCTTTTTGCTTACTCTCTGTGATTGGAATCCACAAGTTATCTAAAGTGTTCTTTTATTACAAATATATGTTCCAAAAACGTGTTCAATCGGTTATGGGTGAATTTCATTGGCGTGATGGCCGAATCAGTTGAGCGGCTGTCTCCCGTTTTTGGTAGATCATGGGATTCGAACCCACGGGATCAAACCCTGGACGAGTGAAACTAATGACTTAAAATTGTATACTTGTCACTTCCTAGCCTGGCGCTCGGCATTATTAGGATAGGGCAAGGACTGGTTGGTACAGTGTCAGGATAATGTGACTGAGTGGGGATATCAGGTCATGGTATTGGTGACCTGGTCTGGGGCAGCACTATAAAGTCACCATGAGTTCACACTGTCACAAGTCTGTACCTGTCCTGATATGACCCTAGATGTTGCCAGGGCATAAAACTCCAGCAACCAACCAAATCATTGGTCAGAAACTAAATTGGGCAAAATCGAACTCTTTTTCTTTTATGACCATGATGTGTAATCGTTACTGGGTCTAAAATCGGAACCAGACGCGGTGGCCCTCTCGATAGAGCGCAGGCTTCCCGTGCGGAAGGTTGGGAGTTCGAATACCAGCCGAGTCAAACCAGTGACTTTGAAAATTGATACTTGTCACTACCTAGCCTGATGCTCGGCATTAATAGGAAAGGGCAAGGACTGGTTAGCACAGTATCAGGATAATGTGACTGTGTGGGATATTGGGTCATGGTGCCGACAGCCTGGTCTTCCAGTGGGGCAGCACTATAAAGTAGCCACGAGTGTGCGCTGTCATAAGTCGGTACCCGTCCTGATATGACCTTAAATGTTGCTAGAACATAGAACAACAACAAACAAGACATAAAAATCGGAAGCTTCTTATCGTTTCTCACTCTCAAATCCTCTGCCTCTCTCACTCTCTACCTCTAGCCACCTAGCCCTCTAGGTTCAATGATACAAACACCGACTACCTGTCTATCTGGCTTCATCACTTGCTGTCCGGACCCGCCCTCGTCCACACATCTTCTATCATCTCCCTACTACGCCACACTACTCCTTCATTATGTCCTAAAAGAGTTGCAGGAGGGGGAGCCGGCCAGCATTTCACTTTCTACCTCTTACTCCGTCCATGTCTCCGGCTCACCGACTGGTCACCACAGGGCAAGGAGACACAGTCCTTTGACTCAATTCTCCTCATTTCTCTTTCCTCTATACCACCCTTCCTCTTTTTTTTCTCCTGGACGTCCTTCTCCCCCTAATCAAGGGAGTTGTTTGCTTGGGTGGGGCCCTGTTCCTTTTTCACTGTTTCACTTTGTTCTTACCTGCAGATCCCACCTTTTCCCGCCCCTTCCTCCTGAACCATCGGATGCTGTATACTGGATGCGAGTGCACAGCTACAATCGGACCGGTGATCCGGTACCGCTCCAATGATTCTACGTTATCATTGTAAAGTACCCCCACCCACCCACTCCTACAAGTTACAACCACCCCCCCCCCCCCCTGAAGTTAAATCTTCAATCCGAAGAACGGACCGATTTATCGAGCCAATCTCTAATTGCTGGACAGCTGCAGCCTGTAACCATCAAGGTTATGAACCACCCAAGAGTCAGGAGGTGGATTCTTGCTAGAGAGGTCAGTGCAGACTATTACACTAATCCCCCTTGATTCATAACCTTTTTTAACTGGTTTAAATCCATAAGTGGTGCATTACTTTCGATTACACACATGCAAGCGATGCACTTTTGCTTTACATACATAGGACAGGCTCGCCAACCATACAGTGTGTAGATTGTATAATATCCTGGTCACGGAACCAGTGCCACATGAATGGTGCTACCATAAAGGAAACATTGCATATAGAGCGGGACTCGAACACATACATCTTTCATTAAGGGGCTATCACCGAAAACATTATGCCTTTTAGGCTTCCTGATGCAATCACCCTATACTACCCACCCCTACCTGTATATCTGACTCCTTGCCTGTGAGATCAGTGAACTGGCAGGATGAATGGAACGATGCAGGAGCGAATAAACTTCGCTCTTTGAAGCCAATCTTGGGAGATTGGCAGTTCTACAGACAGTTGAGGTGGGACGAGGTTATCCTCTGTCGCTCCCGTATTGGTCAGACATTCTTGACACACAGTTTCATTTTGGCTGGAGACTGTCCGCCTCAGTGTGAGCACTGCCGGTGTATTCTGACAGTGCGTCACATTTTGGTGAGATGCCTTCACCTACAACCAGTTAGAAATGATGGACAGTAAAACCTCCCTAACCGACCACCTCCACAGATCGACCACTCCCCTATATCGATCGATTTTTTTGGGTCCCAACAACACTATTATGTGTATTATAATTAATTAATTATAATAATATAATTAACGTAGATTGAACTAAGGTTCTTGTTATTTATTATGTTACACTGTATTACCTGTATTAGGAGTCACGCACCTGTACCTACCTGAGCGCGCGATTGGGGCACCACCTGTACACCGCCCCTGGGAACTTCACTCCTGCCACTTTTTTCCTTGAGTGAACACGTATCTGGTGGATTGGCTCAGATAAGTGAGACGTGACACGTAAATCATGCCGTACTGCGGCTTATGCGGCACCTCGCATAGAGCAGACAAATGCAAAAAGAAGAAGGGGAAGAAAGGAAAGAAGGCGACACCAATAGAGTGACAAGAGCAGCAGCTAAGGCGAACACTCAAACTGCAGGTATAATGAATAATTCTCGGGAGAGTTCACCAGACGTGGCAGATAGGCTGTCGACGCTAACATTGGAAGAGCAGGAAATTTCGTTAATGAAGGACATAACTGAGCTGGTATTAGAAGAAAGAATTTCTAATCTACAAGAGCGGCGAACAGTCATGATGCGATGACGGCAGGCATGGCAGCGGGTCGAGGACATGGCACCAGAAGGAGGGGCGGCAACCTGGAAGGAGGAATGGCCGACGGAAAACGCTGGTGCAATGACGACACCAGCGGTGGGCGTGAAGGACGAACACTCAAGTTATGGGAAGCCAAAGCAACGACAACGGTCGCGAACACGCAGGCGGCGACGAACGCCGTCCGACTCACGAAGTAGGAGCTCGAGCAGCACGAGGAGACTCAGAAGTAAGTGGAGCCTACGAAGATATGCCGTATTGGGTAAAGAAGTCGGTAAATTAAATTGTTACAAACTCATTACTGCATCGATACGGTGGTGTCTCGACTTACAAGGCCTAACGGGGAAAGACCTTCATGCGTTCATGGAGCATATCTGTTTAATGGCGTCACGTGCGAGATTCGACGCATGTTGAATATGATAAAGATATTAGAAAGTTGGCAGAGGTAGAGGGCTTTGCAGCATTTGGTAACCAAAACACAGGACTCAGCCTATTTCACTATGGGATGCATAACATGCGGACACGGAAGCAGACAAACACTGTTCAAAAGAGTAGCACGTACACCAAAGACGGTAAAGTGGGGTGTTACCGTTGGAATAAGGACAGTGGGTTTAGCCGAGTGGATGAATTGTGTAACTTTGGACATTGGTGTCTGAAATGTGGTAGCAAAACGCATAAGAAATACAATTGCAAAGAATGACGTGGAAAAGTTGACACCGGTAAGACAAAAGTAACTGTGAATGATAATTATGTTCGTCAACACTATGAGCAGCATAAGGTAATTGATATGTCCTCTGCTAATTGTTTTGAACCAATTCATGATATTGTTGAACCTGTTACATGTGCGTCGACCGACATGCAATTAGCCGTCGATATAAATGAAGCGGCACGTAGCATGACTGTTAATACCGCCGGTGGTGGTCGTGTAGAGTCGGTTGAGTGCCAAGTTAATGGAACAATATTAGATAATGACTACATAGCAAATGTTACATGTGCAAGCAGTACTCAAGTGAAGTTTCAGGCCAACGGGTTATGTGGCCGACAGTTAGGTAGTTATAATGATGAAACAATTGTAGTACAAAGCCAAGTTAACAGAATATGGTACAATTGGGTTAATAATGACGGAGCAGGGAAAGATGACATATGTATGTCGAAACAGTATGACAAGAATATTGTAAATGGAAGTTCTACATTAAAGAAACAAAGCAAGCACATTCGACTGTAATTATAGTAACAAACGACTGTATTAATGGCATATGCACTTGTTGTCATTATATAGCTGGAAATCTTGTGCAACTAAAACCTTGCCGTTTTCTATGTGAATTGTTTCTCCGGGGGGATTCGGATCCTGACTGGATGTACATTCTATGGGGAGTGGTTTTTGGTTTTCATGTCACAAATGACGACTGCCCGGCGGAATATGATACAATGTTAAAAAAAATCCGCAATAAACTTTATAGAGATATTATAACTCGAAAACTTTTGCTAGAATTAGACCAAAAAATGATTTCCTTCAGCAACTCGACCCCTCAATGTGTACATAACATCTTTTGTATTCCTAAAGAAGGTGGGGGGAGAGGTATAGTAGACTGTAGCATGCCGAAAGGAAAATCTGTGAATAATTTCACAGACGGAGTATCTTTAAAATTTAATTATAAGAGTGTCGACGATGTGGTTGACCACCTTGAGCATCGGGATTACTTAGCTACAGTCGACCTCAAAGATGCATACCGCTCAATCAACATACACCCTTCAGATAGACCGAAACAGGGTTTAGTTTGGGATTTTGAGGGGGAACTCGAATTGGGACCAGAATATATGGTAGATAATAGACTATGCATGGGTCTATCTTCTAGTCCGTTCATTTTTTCTAAAGTATCCGACTTCATAGTTAGATGCGCTCTCAGAGAAGGGATAGACAGAATAGTTAATTATCTAGATGATTTTTGTATAATCGCTCCAGACTGGGATACGGCTGCAGGACACCAAAATAAATTTATTTATTTATTGAGGCGTCTCGGGTTTAATATAAGCTATAAAAAGTTAATTAGTCCGAGCACGAAAATAAGATTCTTAGGAATACTAATTGACTCAGTTAGATTAGAACTAACCCTGCCGCAAGATAAACTTTTAAAGTTACATAGTTGCTTACTGGCATTCAGAGGGAAAAGAAAATCGACTAGATGTGATTTAGAAAGACTAGGAGGTCTTTTAGCACATTGTGCAAAAGTGATACGAGGAGGCTGTACATTTTCTCGACATATTTACGATTTAATAAGTTCAGTGACACAGCCTTATTATAAAATTAGATTGAATACAGGCTTAAGGGAGGACGTTGAATGGTCGATTCGATTTTCTAGGAAATTTAATGGGACAGCTCTGATGTTGAGGAAATTTGCAGTGGTAAAGGCAGTGTACACAGATGCCAGTAAATGGGGATATGGTGCACTACATGCAAATGACTGGTTAGTGGGATGTTTCGATGATGAAGTAAATGAACGTATTGAAAATACCGTAACTCATCACTATGACCGACCAGATGAACGAGTGAAAACAGAGCACATTAATGTACAAGAGATGTGGGCGGTATATGCCGCTGTAAAGAGATGGGGCCAATATGGACTGGGTCCTCTATTGTAATAGTTACAGATAGTGCGACGGTAGAGTCAGCACTTTGTACGGGCAGGTCGAAATGTAAGCTGATTATGCATTATCTTCTACATCTTTTTTGGTTGTCGGTGGAATTTAATTTTGTTTTCACTGCTGTGCATATTAATACAAAAGAGTAGTATAGTTTTACAAAGGCAAATATTTATGTTGCATTGAATTATTTAACTGCTCCTCTCTTTACAGAAATCGATAGGCTTGCAGCAGAGCAGAAACAATTTCAGCTTAAGTGCTACGCACCAAGTTCAATGTCGACAAGGGCAGTACAGGTAAAAAAAATACTTAGCATTTATTGATGAATTTTCTATGACTCATGCTCCTTTGCCTTGCACTTCGATGCAAGTCGCGTTATATGCTACTTGGCTAGCAAGAACTATGAAGTATTCTTCAATTATCAATTATATTAGTGGTCTGAATTATTTTCTAAGAGAACAGGGTGCAACTCAGATTAATATTCAGATTTTGTAATTACTTCAACCTTGAAAGGCATTCGAAGAGAGCTGGGGGATATGCCGAAACAAGCTATGCCATTGCTCCCCAACATGCTGCGGTGCATCTTCTCGCACTTAACTGTTAATTCGGGGCATGTAGCTTGGCGAGCTGATGTGCTGTGCAGTTTCAGGGGATTGTTGAGGAAATCAAATGTCACTCTATCTGATGCGATGCTACTTCATGGAGACTTTAGGTTTCAGCCTTGGGGTATGTTATTGACAGTGCGAAAAACAAAAACAATACAATTTCAAGATAGAGTGTTGCATATTCCTATATCACGATGTCAAGATGTACAACTGTGTGCGGTGCATTGGACAGAAGGACATTTTGCAGATTGTCCAGCACCAGAAGATTGGTATGCTTTTCGTGTACCTAATGATGAGGGGGGTACTACCCCTTTAACGTATGACATTTATCAATCAACATTAAAAATCTTTGGAGGCCGCATAGGCCTTGATGTTAATTTATTATCTTCCCATTCTCTTCGCAGGGGGGGATGTACTTACTTATCCATGTGTGGTGCTTCCCTGGAGGAGATTCGGACAAGGGGAGACTGGACTAGCAACGCAGTATTCCAGTATTTGAAAACTCCTTTAACATTACGCATTATTAATGATATTCGGGTAGCAGCCAGATTGGCTGCTGAAGGTTGAGCTGGGTTGGGGGACTCCTCGGATGAGTCTTTGGCAATTATAACCCCGCCAGAGGCTTAATAAATCAACTCAGCCCAACTTGGTGTGTTTCCCTTCTTCTGGAGTGCTTATGTGTATTATAATTAATTAATTATAATAATATAATTAATGTAGATTGAACTAAGGTTCTTGTTATTTATTATGTTACACTGTATTACCTGTATTCGGAGTCGCGCACCTGTACCTACCTGAGCACGTGATTGGGGCGCCACCTGTACACCGCCCCAGGGAACTTCACTCCTGCCACTTTTTTCCTTTTGTAGGTGGGTAATTATAACCCCGCCAGGGGCTTAATAAATCAACTCAGCCCAACTTGGTGTGTTTACCTTCTTCCGGAGTGCTTATAACCATATTCTAACTCCCTACACCGACCACCTGCTTAAATTGACCACTTAAAGTCGGTCCCAAGGTCGGTCGATTTAGAGAGGTTTTACTGTATTTGGAAATGAGGGTGTGGTGGAGTCATTCCGATTCCATCCACAACTCATCATTAAATTTCTGAGAGAAACTGGTTTTTATCAAAAGTTCATTTTCCATGTTTAACTTGAAAAGTCTTTTACCATTGATTTGACTTATTATACACCACTTGTGATTTTACGACAGCTGTATGCTCTTTTGGGATGTATGGATGTGCTCTATTTTACCTGTTTTATCAAATGTGTTTAAAAAAAACCCACCAACAACAAATAAAAACTTGTAATTTGTTAATCGGATATAATTAAACCACTGTATGACCCCGAATAGCTGATGTCTACTTTTTGTTTTTAAGGGTTCATTAAACAAATAAACAAACAAAAAAGTGAGATCAGTGTAAACTACTACAATAATATTGGTATAGCTATACTTCATATTATTGAATACATTGATATCACATAATGCACGTGCACTATCCTCGCCATGATGCGCTTTCGGTCACGTGACACCACCGGTAAAGCCATCTGTTACAAAGATGTGGGTGTGGGAGCAAGCGGGGGGCGGGGGGGGGGGGGGGGGCTTTTGACTTTTATTTGACTCCCATGTTTCGATTGAAATGTAAGCAATGCAGCTGGTGTACACAATTTTGATGAAATTGCAAATCTAATCAGTAGAGCATAGGCTTCCTTTATGGAAGTTCGGGAGTTCGAATCCCGGCAGATTCAAACCAATGACTTACAAAATTGATACTTGACACTACGTAGCCTGGTGTTTGGTATTACTAGGGTAAAGGGTACATTCCTTACACGCGGCATGTGGTATGCGAATGCGAATGCGACAAAAAATCGAAACGCCTTGAAGCCTATGGGCTATATTCCTTACACACGGCATGCGAATGCGAATGCGAATGCGTCAAACCGATTGGTCCCTGTAGCGATTGGTGCAGCATGCGGTACACAGTGTGCGAATAGAAACATCAGTCGCACTTGTCCATTAGTTATAGACGAGGAGAGGCGACTGAGCATTACGGAACGGTCACGCGCAAGGCTTCTGAGGGGAAACATATGGTAGTGGTGGTTGTGGGGGTTTGGGATGGGTTTGGGTTGGTAAAAATGCTACCAGAGCCACAAAAATATGAATACTTATCTATAATTTGGTAATTATAAAGGTAAGAACCCCCATGTGACGTACAAAGAGGTACATAGATATAAATGTAATATTAGGTCATATACAGTGCAGTATTGAGTATACTTGTTTATTTTTATTTTTAAAATATAGCCAGTCGTGTGCCGCATGCTGCATGCCACATGCCGCATGTAAGGAATCACGCCATTTGCATACCGCATGCCACATGCCGCATACCGCATACCGCGTGTAAGGAATGCACGCTTAAGGTAAGGACTGGTTAGCTCAGTATCAGGAAGATGTGACTGAGTGGGGCATCGGGGCATGGTGCCTGACCTCCCAGTGGGGCAGCACTATAAAGTCACCATGAGTGCGCACGCTGTACTCGTCCTGATATGACCATTTGTGTTGCTAGGACGTAAAACCCCAACATGCACTTTTTTAATGCCTTGAGCCAATAGAAATTGTTTCAAACTAAAGTCAGGGACAGAATAAATACTATTGGTATTAACTTTTGGCTATAAATGTGGTTCTTGCTTCCGACACAGTGTTAAGCCATCAGCAATCAATCAACTCAACAGCGGTAGTGTAATAAAATAATCCATTTTATTGGCTTATTTTTGCTGTTTGAGTCGCTCTGCATTTTGTAAATATAATTTTATTTATAAAACAAATTTGCAAACATGTACGAATGCAGTTATGTATGCACTTTCTCTCTAATATGTATCAAAGTTCGGAACCAGGCGCCGACCGGACACATGGGCGACCCGGGCAGGGCCGGCACAAATAGGGCGACCGCCTGCGCGGGGTCCCTGATGGTCTTGGAGGATGAGATGGCCACGCGCAGGCCCCCCGGGGCGCGGGTGACGTCACCGCGTCGAATCGTGTGGGGGCCTCCCCAGCCGCCGTGGCAAGGGGAGAGGAGGTTTGACTGCTGCATGAGGGTGAAGAAGCCGATGATGATGGCTGCCCAGGGAACCACCCCCCTGTGTCCCCGGGCGCGGAGGTGGTCGTAGATGACGCGGATCATGGGTGGCGTGATGGAGGGGGCGCGTCTTACAGGCACCTGGAAGAGCCTCTCGCCGCCTCGACGGACACGCCCGGGAAAGGGCGCGTCGAAAGGAGGGGGGTCCCCGCCCGCCTCCCGGACCCAGGACCGCACCCCCGAGAAGGCTTTGGCCACGGAGGAGGGGGACGGGAGCAGGCAGTGGAGGTGAGTGATGAACATCCCGACGTCGTAGGGGGACGGGGCCAGATGGTCGACCCGCCGGTCGAGCATGAATTCGACATAGCGAGCAGCCTGCCTCGAACGGTTGCGCCAGGTGCCCGGGGCCAGCGCTGCGCGGTGGATGCTCATGAGGTGGGCGTGGTCCCCCGAGTCAATATCTGGAATTAGAGGTGATGGTCGAACATGTCAGGGCTGTGATGGACGCGAACATGGGCAAGTCGAAGGGATTCACAAGTTTCACAAACATAGTCAAGAGCGAGCAGGGAGGAATGCGCTCGGCTGAGGGCATCGGCCAGGAGCAGCTCGACACGGGGCTTGTGCTTGATGGTCAGTGTGAAGGAGCCGACAGCCGCCTCGAGCCACAGCTCGCGGGCGCAGGCTCCCAGTGTCGGATCATTGGCACGCCCACTGTCGAGCGCAGCGGCCGACGCGGCGTTGTCGGTATTGACTATGATCTCCAAGCCGCTCGAGACCAGGGGGCGCACAGCCTTCACCGCCAGGACGAGGTTGACAGCCTCGAGCTCATGGATGTTATGGTAGGCGCGGATGTGTCGGTCATCGTAGGCCTCGGAGAAGCAGCTCTCCGGGGAGAAGGCCCCCCCTCCGGTGAGGCACAAGTCGCACTCGATGGTCCATGTTGGGCGCACCGGGGCCGGCAGGAGGTAGAGTCTGTTGCCCCCGGCCACGTAATCGAGGAACCAGTGGACATCCTTCCAGAGCTCCGTCCCCATGTTGGCGACCCCGGGGGCGGGAAGCTCGTGCAGGCTGCGAAGGAGGCGACACATGAGCGAGCTTCCCGATAAGCCGCTGGAGGGCCTTCCTGGTGATGGAAGGCCTCGACAGCCAGGCTTTGCAGGCATGACCTGATCCAACTTGATTTCTGGGATGCTGACGACCATGCGTTGGGAGCATATATCGAACCCCAGCCAAGATAACCTGACCGCCAGGGGGGTGCACTTGTCGGCTGCCAGGTCGACGCCCAGGCCGGCGCACAGGGCCCGGAACGCGTCGAAGGCCCGGAACGCGTCGAGGTAGGCGGCCTCGCATCCGACAAAGTCATCCACATAGATGATTGAGAAGAAACCCTGCCGGGCGAGGACCCAGGATATGGCCGAGGTCACCCGGACGCAGGCAGCGCCGGACGTCCGACAGCCGAACGGGAGGGTGATGACGATGTAGGGCCTGCCGTCGACTGTTATGCAGAAGAGGGCAGCGGACAAGGGGTCCGCGCGGAGCTGCCGATATGCATGGGCGACGTCCGTGGTCCATGTGAACGCTCCTTGGCCCTCGTGGACGATCCTCCGGCCCAGGTCCACGACCGATGGCAGGGTGTTAGCCACGGGGAGGCCGAGGTACTCGCCCCGAGGGATGCCCGCGTTGACGCTTCTGCCAGCCGTATACGAGAGGTCGACGATGATCCATCTCTTCCCGGGCACGGCCTTGGGCCTGGTCATGATCGGGCTACACTGTGCCCATGGCGAGAAGGGTGGCACCTCGAAGGGCCCAAGGAGGGCACCCAGCTCGAGCTCACGGGCGACATATTCAGTGATGAAGTGGGCATGAGCGGGGTCCTCCCGATGGTTGTGGTAGGTGGGCTTGGGGGGGACCGGTGCGCAGTAGTTGGCCGGGAAGCCGAACTCCAGCTGGTCGACCAGGGTGGGGTCCGGGTGGTCGGCCAAGGCCTTCCTCCAAGCGGCAATGTTGAGGCCTGACTTGATGGGGATGCAGGCGGCCAAAAGTTCGGGAGAGCTGCGGCCCATACCCACATTACACGCCGCCGTGTAATGTGGGTATTGGCTCCACCCCGTGCCCGCTATCACCGGCCAAATGGCGTTGATTGTCTGTCTGTAGTGATCGGGGGAGGGCCCACAGTGTGGCTCGACCGGGAGCGACTGCTGGTGTAAGCTGTCGATCACTGTGTCGACAGGCTCCGATAGGTGAGTTGGACCCGGGTGGGCATCCGGGGGCGACGCCGGCTGGCCGGGTGTGGAGGCCGCGCCGGGCCGGAGCCGGCGGATGAACTCATCGTATCGCGGGGGCGGGCTGGCCGTGTTTACTGTTGTCATTGTGGCAGGGGGCCGGGGTTCCCCAAGGGGAATCCCGCCGCTGGTGACCGGCGTGTCCGCCCCACGCCGGCCAACCCCCACAGCCCGGCAGGCCGCCGGCTGGGGACCAGTGGAGAGGCCGAGATGTTTATTATGGATGTTAGGGGCGGCCCGGGGGGGTATCCCAGTGACATCACAGAGGGCATCCCGTGAATGTGGTGGCTTCGGGTCAGGGGCGGACGTGTGGCTGCGGGTTTGTTTACCTTGGGGCCTTGGTTTTCAGGGGTGCCGTACGCCGGTTGAGTGTCCGTGGGCAGTCCGGGTCGGGGAGGGAGCCCCGCCTGCCTCCTAAAAATCCGCCGACGTCTTCTTTGCTGCCCCTTTCTCCCGGGATCGTTTGGAGTAGCAAGCGGCCTCGGCGTGAGTCGTGAGTATACGGCGCACGTTGGCACAGTAGCCGCACACGTACACCACTTTGTTGGCTCCGGCCCCGTGCGACTCCCCCTTAAGGACTTTGTCACAAGAGTCGGGGTCCCGGTTCCATGCTGTGCAGGGGGGGTCCCATGAGAGCCTAATCGTACGTGTTACGCGCCTCCGGGCCAGGTTTGGCTGCCTTAGTCACTTCGGTCACAGTGCAGTTCGCTGCGGCTGCGGTGTGTCCGGCCATCGCTATCACCTCGATGCGTACGGCCGTGATGGCTGCCTGGTCTCGCCACCCTCGGGGGAGGCGGCCGTCGGCGATCCTGGTAAAAATTTCTTCCGAATAGCCGCGCACAATGTTCCAAGGCAGCATACAATTATCCTGGGCCATGGCTTCCTGGTTGGCCGACAGGGCTGCCAGGGCATGGGACGGAAAACACCGTTGGGTTTCAAGTCGCTTGAGGCCGAGGGTGTATTCCTCGGGTGTTGCCTCGCCTTTCTTGACCGATTTGCCCTCGTCTTCCCGCTCGATCAAGTCATATGGGAAAAGATACTTAGATGAAATACCTTTCTGCCTCGAGAACGTCTTTGCCTCCGCGACGGCCGCGATGATCCTGACGGCTTCCTCAGCCGTAGACCGTGGGCTACGGTAGCGGGAGTCGTCCCACTCTCGGCGTTGTTGTCGGCGTCCGATGGCATGGCAGCAGGGGGGCGATTCGGAGGAGAGTGTGCGAGTTCGTCGCTCCTGGCGGGGGCGCAGCGGCGGGGGGGTCTCCCATGAGACGTCCCCCTCCGGGATGTCTCCATCCAGGTCGCCCGGGAGGTAAGCCGGGGACCGGGGGGATGCCGTCCGGGCATGGGGGCAGGCATGGCCGGCCACCGCAGCCGGGGGTGTTCGTTCCCTGGAGCGGGGCGGCCAGCCGGCCGCCGCAACTGGCGGGGAAGCTGTCTGACGCGCTTCCTCGAGCGCCCTTTCTTGGTGTAGGACGTGCTCCTCGACACGCTTCCACCTCTCTTCCATCGCATCCATCATCTGCTGCATGCGCTTGATGAGCTCATCCTGTCGAGTGTCTGGCTTGGGGGCGGCAGGGGCTCGCTTCGGCTTCGCGGGCCCCCGGTGCGCTTGGGACGCGGCGTCGCCGCCATCTTGGATGGATTCTCCGAGTTGCTCTCGACTCTGGTCTGGGCGGGACCTCCGTGTCGCGCGCTTCGGGGGCCTACCGGGTTGGCGTGCGGTGCGTCATGTGCACTGCATGTTGTTCATTATGTGGGTGACTTTCTTTTAACGTGGGTGTCGAATCTTGGGTGCCTTGGGAGGATAGATTGGGTGCCTGCGGGTCTGAAATGTTCCCACCGTGGAGGATCGAAACTGAATATGTCTAACGGCCGGCGGGAGGTTTCGATAGGTGTGAGTGTTCGCCGCTTCCCGCCCGAATCAACCACAATTCGAAATTATGCGCCGATCAGGCACGGTTTGATGTTGGTTGATTGTTGGAGTTTTGCGTCCTGGCTACATCTATGGTCATATCAGGGCGGGTATCGACTTGTGACAGTGCGCACTTATGGCGACTTTATAGTGCTGCCCAGTTTTTGAGAGCAGGCCACCAGCACCATGACCTGATATCCCACTCAGTCACGTTATCCTGACACTGAGCCAACCAGTCCTTGTCCTATCCTAATAATGCCGAATGCCTAGCTAGGAAGCAACAAGTATCAAATTTTAAGTCATTTGTTTCACTTGACCAGAGTTCGAACCCATCTGTTTGAATCCCACGATCTACCAAAACGGGAGACGGACGCTCAACTCATTCGGCCATCCCGTCTGGTCAGCACAATTTGCACTTATGGATTTACAGAACTTGCATGAAGTGTGTATTCGGCAACCATTGGTATGTCCCTATTTTTGGGGGGTACATTAGTTGTTTAAAGTTGCCTAGTCCGATGGTTTTGAGTTTCTCTCATTTTCTGAGATAAACATATTAGGTTGTTCATTATAATCTACCTTACTTTAGTTTGAAGTAAGTTTTATTTTAAATAGCTAACTTTTGAGATATTTGAAATGGAAACATGCTAAATTAATTTTGGCAAGCTTGCCAAAACTCTAACACCAAAGGCTTCTGCAGTAACAGGTTCTATTAATTGATTCAGTATCCCCTTATATGTGACGACAAATGTTTAATAAGTGCACCAGCATCTAAGCTAGATATGTAGAATCACTTCTAGATAATTGTTTTGGTGTTGAACATTTTATATTTTCATTGGACTATGCAGCTTTAAGCAGGCAACATTTCACTTGCAGACGATTTGTCTTCCTCATTCCACTGCTCCTTGCCCTATGCTAAGTCAATTTAAACAAAATTAAACCAGAAAAAATCCCTCTTACTGCTGAAGTCTGTGGTATCAAAATTTCGATATACACGTCAAAATTAATTTATCATGGTTTCGCTCCAAAGTTGGCCATTTATAATAAAAGTTACTTCAACTTAAAGTTGCATAGTCCAATAGTTTTAAATTTCTGCATTTTTTCTGAGATAAATATATTAGATCGATCACTAGTATCTACTTTACATTAGTTCAAAGTTACTTTAATTTTAAATGGTAAACTTTTGAGATATTTTGAATGCAAACATGGAAAATTAGTTTTGCCAAGCTTTCCAAAACTCTGACACCATAGACTTATGGAGTTACAGGTTCTGTTAAATTGACTCATATTGCCTTCTATGCAGAAACAAATGCTTACTAAGTGCATCAGTATCTAAGTTAGATATGTGAAATAAAATCTAGATAATTGGTTTTGTTTTGAAAATTTGATATTTCATCGGACTATGCAGCTTTAATGTAAGGTATGTTCTAACGATCACCCTAATATATATTTGTTTGAAAAAGAAATGTTGCAGAAAATCAAAGTAGAGTGAATTTTAATGGCGGACAATTTTGGTCTTCCTCATTCCAATGCCATATTCTAGTAATGCCAAGCGCCATGCTAGGTAGCGACAAGATTCTTTTTAAAACCTAAGGTATCAATGCATATACATACTTGTTGTTGCACACACAGAAAACCCAATTGTGCAAACAAAAATATAAATGTTATTAATTATGTTTTTAATTATAAAGTTGTTGTTTTTTAAACTATAGCAAAACAACCGTAGACCATGTTTATGTAACCGCAAAAATATATTGCCTTTAATATATATATTTCGTATATGCATAATATTAGACATATATAATATAGATGATATGATAATTTTTGTTAGATGAAAATTAATTCCGGCGAAAGTTTCTCGATGGGGAGAGTGAAATTGAGCAAATTCGCATTAAAGTGCCTGTCACACCTTACCGGATCGAGCAACTGACACAACCGGACAAAGAATGTTCTAGTCCGTTGGTGTTCGGTATCAAAATGTGTCGAAATGTTGCAAAGGGAGCCAGAGGAAATGGACGCTAAACGGACAAGGAACGTACATTAACGAATAGCCACCGGATGATAACCGGATGACAACTGAATGTCTAATGCATGGACCGAAGATCAACCGGACACGTACCGGACTGTTCACGGACGTGCCGAAAACATATACTGACCGAATTCCTGCAACACCGTCAAAGAACTCTGCAGGAAGCTAACCGGAGATGCAACGGATGGGTACTGGACATGAAACGGACAAAATGGACTAAACAGAATTAAACCGTACACCAACCGTACACGTCAGTCCGGTGGTGTCCGGTACAAGTTTTGTGCATGTTCAACTGGACACACCGGACACCACTGGAGAGAGAACGGACACGCCAGATGCCTATCGTATAGAAACCGGACAGTGACGTATTTCACCGGACAGTGTCCAGTTTCTATCCGTTTCCCCAATCCGGTAAGGTGTGACTGAGCCTTTAGGGATTGTGAATCCGTCACGGATGAATGTGTTTTTAATTTGCAGCATTTGAGGGCATCCCTGTAATTAACACCTGCTGATGAACCACACTCAACTCCACCGGACGCAGTAGCCGAATCGGTAGAGCGCAGGCTTCCCATACGGAAGGTCGAGAGTTCTTATCTCAGTCTCAGTCAAACCAATGACTTGAAAAATTGATACTTGTCGCTACCTAGCTTGGCATTCGGCATTACTAGGATAGGGCAAGGACTGGTTAGCTGATTATCAGGATAATGTGACTGAGTGGGGAATCGGGTCATGGTGCCGGTGGCCTTGTCTCCCAATGGGACAGTACTATAAGGTATGCGCACTGTCACCAGTTGGCACTGTCACAAGTTGTCTTAATGTTTCATTTGTTGTCTGAATATTTCATGTGTCTGAATGCTTCATTTGTTATCTCAAATTTTCATTTCTTTCTGAATATAGCCATGTAGTTAGTTTAGTAAAATGAAAATTAGCGCAGAAGTGACACAATTCAGGCGTTGACAGGTGGCGCCCCAATCGCGCATACCGAGAAGGGGGGTTGGTGCGCGACTCACAATTGAATATAATATGTACAACAGTAATATTAAATAAATAAACCATGTATGTGCTTCGTTGCTTTATATTATTATAATTAATTATAATGCACATAATATAAGGATAGTAATACACCCTTTATCACATAATAAGCTCTGTAGTGTCCTGCCCCCCCCCCCTGCTGCGGGGTGTGGGTGGGGGTCCGGCATGCACCACATATGTAGCTCACAGTGTACAAATTGTATGTGTATATATATATATTTATATATGATATATATATGTATATATATAATATATACACATATATACGTCTCCAGTATATGAGGCCGGTACTCTATATATTTTTAGTCTCACATACTGGAGACATTATATATATATATGGTTGGTTGTTGGAGTTTTACATCCTGGTAACATCTAAGGTCATACCATGATGGGTACCGACTTGTGAAAGTGTGCAGTCATTGCGACTTTATAGTGCTTCCCCACTGGGAAATCAGGCCGCTGACCGCCACATATCCCACTCAGTCACATTATCCTGACACTGAGCTAAACAATCTTTGCCATATCCTATTATTCATAGCCTGCCAAACGCCAGGCTAGGAAGTGACAAGTATCAATTTTAAAGTCATTGGTTTGACTCGACCGGGAACCGAACTCCCTCCCGACCATCCGCACGCGAGGCCCGCGCTCTGCCGATTAGGCCACCGCGCTCAGTCATATATATATATATATATATATATATATATATATATATATATATATATATGTCTCCAGTATATGAGATCGATAGGCTGACAATGAACCTCCATCTATCATTTACACAGGTGTGACGTTACGCTTGAATGAACAGGGAAGGCTTTGTACATGCGATAATTATCCATCTAATGACCAACTCTTCAAAACAAGAGCGTACCTTTCAAAATACAACTCTAATAACATTTAACAAATCCCCCAACCCTCCAATCTCATTGAAAGTTAGGCATTTGGATTCCTCACAGAATGAGCTTATATTTATATATATATTTGGTGAGTGTTTTATTTTATGTGTGCCGTCAGGGTCAAACTAAGAACTTACAAAGTTGATACATGTCGCCATCTAGCCTGGTGCTCGGCGTTTCTAGGATAGGGCAAGGACTGGTTGGTTCAGTGTTAGTAGGTGTTAGGATAATGTAACTGAGTGGGATATCAGGTGCTGGTGCTGGCAGCCTGGTCTCCCAGTGAGGCAGCACTGTAAAGCCACCATGAGAGTGCACTGTCACAAGTCGGTACCCATCCTGATATAACCTTAGATGTTGCCAGGACGTAAATCTGCAACAAGCAACCAACAAGCTTGTGCGGTGTTGCTAAGATGTAAAACCTCAACAAACAAAGTATACTTTACGCGTGGTCTGTTTGGTGAATGCGAACAGAAGCCCGCGTAAGCAGCGCCATTTTAATGTGTGCAGGCATCGAGCACTGGGTGGTCAGCTTAGCGGAGAGAAGAGGAGGTAAAATATGTACATCCGCTCAATATCTCTACTCACATGTACATAAAACAAGCCTATAGGTGACGAGCCGAGACAAAATAAGGGACGTCGAGTACTCAGGGCATTCAGGATGGAGCCGCTGTCGGCTGAGGAATAGCATCATTGAGGATTGAGAGTTTGTGAGCTGAGGACTAACATCATTGAAGATAGGAGTGTTTGTGAGTTTAGGACTAACATCAATTATGATGAAGGGTCTGTGAGTTGAGGACTAACATCATTGAGGATGGAGGGTTTCTGCGCTGAGGCTTAACGTCAATCATGATGGAGGGTTTGTGAGTTGAGGACTAACCTCATTGAGGATTGAAAGTTTGTGAGCTGAGGACAAACATCATTCAAGATAGGAGTGTTAGTGAGCTGAGGAATAACCTCATTGAGGATTGAGAGTTTGTGAGCTGAGGACTAACATCATTGAAGATAGGAGTGTTTGTGAGTTGAGGACTAAAATCATTGAGGATGGAGGTTTTCTGAGCTGAGGCCTAACATCATTCATGATGGAGAGTTCGTGAGTTGAGGACTAACATCATTCATGATGGAGGGTTTGTGAGTTGAGGACTAACATCATTGAGGATTGAGGGTTTGTGAGTTGAGGACTAACGTCATTGAGGATGGAGGGTTTCTGAGCTGAGACATCAATCATGATGGATGGTCTGTGAGCTGAGGCCTAACCTCATTGAGGATTGAGAGTTTGTGAGTTGAGGACTAAAATCATTGAGGATGGAGGGTTTCTGAGCTGAGGCTTAACATCATTCATGGTGGAGGGTTTGTGAGCTGAGGAGTAACCTCATGGAGGATTGAGAGTTTGTGAGCTGAGGACAAACATCATTGAAGATAGGAGGGTTTGTGCGTTGAGGAGTAACAATATTGAGGATGGAGGGTTTGTGAGCTGAGGCCTAACATCATTGAGGATGGAGGGTTTGTCAGCTCAGGACTAACATCATTGAAGGACAGGAAATTGGTGGGCTGAGGACTAACATCATTAAATGATGGAAGGTTTGTTAGCTGACGAGAAACTTTAGAAATGGGAGAGTTTGTGATGAGAGGAGACACAACATTAAAGATAGTACTTTGTGAATTGTATTTCTGAGAAGAAACAGCACTGAAGATGGAACATTTTTGTAGGCTCAGGAGAACATAGATTCAGGAATGAACTATGGACTAATCTCTTTGAATATGAACTGAAGACAAATGTCAGTGATTATGGTGAAGTCATAAACTGATGACTAAGGTAATTGACTATGGTGAAGTCATGAACTGTGGACTAAGGTAATTGACTATGCTGGAGTCATGAACTGAGGGCTGGTGTCATTGAGTATGGTGAAGTCATGAACTGAGGGCTGATGTCATTGACTATGGTGAAGCCATGAACTGAGGGCTGATGTCATTGACTATGGTGGAGTCATGAACTGGGGACTAATGTTATTGACTATGGTGAAGTCATGAACTGAGGACTGATGTCATTGACTATGGTGAAGTCATGAACTGGGGACTGGTGTCATTGGCTATGGTGAAGTCATGAACTGAGGACTGATGTTATTGACTATGGTGAAGTCATGAACTGAGTACTGATGTTATTGACTATGGTGAAGTCATGAACTGAGGGCTGATGTCATTGACTATGGTGAAGTCATGAACTGAGGGCTGATGTCATTGACCAGGGTGGAGTCATGAACTGGGGACTAATGTTATTGACTATGGTGAAGTCATGAACTGAGGACTGATGTCATTGACTATGGTGAAGTCATGAACTGGGGACTGATGTCATTGACTATGGTGAAGTCATGAACTGAGGACTGATGTTATTGACTATGGTGAAGTCATGAACTGAGGACTGATGTCATTGACTATGGTGAAGTCATGAACTGGGGACTGATGTTATTGACTATGGTGAAGTCATGAACTGAGGACTGATGTTATTGACTATGGTGAAGTCATGAATTGAGGACTGATGTCATTGACTATGGTGAAGTCATGAACTGAGGACTGATGTCATTGACTATGGTGAAGTCATGAACTGAGGACTGATGTTATTGACTATGGTGAAGTCATGAACTGAGGACTGATGTTATTGACTATGGTGAAGTCATGAACTGAGGACTGATGTCATTGACTATGGTGAAGTCATGAACTGGGGACTGATGTTATTGACTATGGTGAAGTCATGAACTGAGGACTGATGTCATTGACTATGGTGAAGTCATGAACTGGGGACTGATGTTATTGACTATGGTGAAGTCATGAACTGAGGACTGATGTTATTGACTATGGTGAAGTCATGAATGGGCTGATGCATTGAAGGATCAGATGGGACTGATGTCATTGACTATGGTGAAGTCATGAACTGAGGATTGATGTTATTGACTATGGTGAAGTCAAGAACTGAGGACTGATGTTATTGACTATGGTGAAGTCATGAACTGAGCACTGATGTTATTGACTATGATGGAGCTATGAACTGAGAACAAGTTTTATTGACCATGGTGGAGATAGCTAATGACCCGCGGGTTTAAATATGCTTCAGTTCCTAGAGAAGGACTATCCTATAGTGTATAAAGTCGCCATGAGTGCGCACTGACACAAGTCGGTACCTGCCCTGATATGACCTGAGATGTTGCTAGGACGTAAAACAACAACAAATAAACAAATCCAATAGTGTAAGTATCCCGTGACCTACAGCACATAACTGCCGATGGGGGTCATTAGGACTGAATGACCCTCATAGTCACATCTTGGAGTGTAAATTTATGTATTTACATAGTTATGTATTTATATATTACATATGTATTTATATGTAAATAATATAATATATAAACACATATACCTATCTTAATCATTTTTCATACATATTCATATACATACATATTTATATAAATATAAATATATTACATATATATTTATTCATGTATGTACATATTCAGTCTTAATACTTTATATATTTGCATCGTTATATATTTATATATTACATATGTATTTAAATATTAAATACATGTAACTATATATATAACTTAACCATTTGTTCTATGTATTTATATATGTATACATTAATATATCCATATAGATATAATGCATGTGTATTTATTCATATTATCAAGTTTAAGCTGGTATATTTATGTAGCTATATATGTATATATTCATAATCTTATAAATTTATATATTTACACAGTTACTCATTTACATATATGCTATATATGTATTTATATATTGTATATAAGCATATGTATAGGCAACTTATTGATATTATTCAGTTTAAGCTGGTATATTTAGATAGTTATACATGTATTTATTAATATTCTTATAAATGTATATATTAACACATTTACATGTGTAGTTATATATCATGTATATAAACACACACAAACATATATATGTGGATATATATATATATATGGATAGTGATAATACTGTTATCGTGTGTAATAATCTCTGTAGTGTATGCCCCCCCCCCCCCCACCCACATGTTCGGGGCTTTCGCACGCAACTCACTGGGAAGTTTTTTTTATATACATGTAATTTAATATATATGTAATTTAGCCATTTTTCAGCACCGTACGGTTAGAAGCAGTGTGCTAAACGGGCGATGGTGGCGCCAGTGTCGACCTAACTCTAATTGTGGTGGTGTGAGGCTGCAGCCGAGGAGCACATGATACTGGTAGGATATTATTCGTTATTTATAGTTGCATAATAAATTATACACCGCATATATATTACATTAATAGGGAATTATTCTGTTTCTCCCAGTCCTAGTATTACGTGTCATGGGAGGGAGAACGAGATAGAGCGCGTATG
This sequence comes from Branchipolynoe longqiensis, assembly GCA_030323885.1. Classification (NCBI taxonomy): domain Eukaryota; kingdom Metazoa; phylum Annelida; class Polychaeta; order Phyllodocida; family Polynoidae; genus Branchipolynoe; species Branchipolynoe longqiensis. The sequence continues at coordinate 21,731,258 of CM059198.1, read as the reverse complement.
TGTATGTAGTGTGGCATTAGCATTGGTTGATACTTATTTGAAACCCACCTCGTTACAGAGGCTAAAGCGGCTGTCACACATCACCGGATTGAGCAACAGACAGAATTGTCTAGTCTGGTGGTGTTTGGCCATGATAAGTATCAAAATGTATTAAAATGTGTCAAAATGTTGCGATATCAGGACAAGGGGGCTGGACGAACGGACATGAAACGGACATGAACGGATAACCAATGGACAGCAAGCAGACTAAATGGACTCAAACCGGACAAGAACCATAGACATCAATCCAGCAGCATCCCTTCCAAGTTTTGTGCATGTTCAAAACTTGTACCAGATCGAGCCGGATATCAACTGATATCAACGGATATGCAATGGACATGCAACAGACACAAACCGGAGTTTGCTGGATATCAACGACTTTGTTCAGTTTCTTTCCGTTTCCCCAATCCGGTGATGTGTGACAGCCGCCTTAGCTTCCTTATACGCAGGTACGCAGCTGCGTCACACCTTCAATTACAATTTCGTATTTAATATATGATGCTTTGTAGCACTTTATTCCATCGCTTTTTCTTCCAATGTCGTGTTATACCATCTGTGTAACCCAGGTTATGCCACTGCATCATAACTAGGTCTGTAAAAGGAAAAGGTGGTTTATATATTGTTTAATTATTGTCCCCTGTGCCGAATCAGTAGATGCCAGGATTCCCGTGCGGAAGGTTGGGAGTTCGAATTCCAGCTGCGTCAAACCAATGACTTACAAAATTGATATTTTTCCCTACCTTAGCCTGGTACTCAGAATTCATAGGGGATGACAAGGACTGGTTAGCGCAGTATCACGATAATGTGAATGTGGGGAATATCAAGCCTTGAGTGCGCACTGTCACAAGTCGGTACCCGTCCTGATATGACCTCAAATGTTGCTAGGATGTAAGACAATAACAAACAAACAAAAGATGTCGCATGGGTTGTTATAGATAAAAGATTCACCCCGTACTTACAGTACAGGGGTGAAAATCAACCCATTAGAAAAACTGGCGAAGAATTTTGAAATGCTGGGGAAATTAACTGAGCGAATAAATTCTTAATTTAAGAAGCAAAATATATTCTTTATATATATCTTCATATTTACCAGCTACTTTTGAGTTGAAAAATGTAATAAAATATATAGTTTAATAGACTTTAAAAGTGAAATCGAAGGTGTTCTAGCGCCGCCATCTTGTCTTTTTGCATCTCGCCCATTTCACCAACTCTGTGCCGATATGGCTAGCCATTTGATACTGGAGCCACAGTTTCTAGTTTCGCCCGTATTTACACTACGTTGTCATTCACCCGTGTACTACAAGTAGAGGGTGAACCTTTTATCTAGGGTTGGTACAAACCATAGTACTCGTGTACAACTAATTTATGCTCACCCTCACACACGTCACTACCACCACCATCACCACTCACACCCACACACCACGCGTACATTGGTCCGCTACAAATTCAATCCGCGCATGTACACTACAGTATATCTATGTAGCAGTAGGATCTACCCCCCCCCCCCCTCCCACCCACACATTACAATCCTCACCTTCTCCCTTCACCACATTCACACATTCTTTATTAGTACATTTACACAATGGCAGCAAGGGTTGGACACTGCATTGTTCAGAATGGGTTAAAACCGGCCTCCCATATGGTCTAGTGGTTAGGATTCCTGCCTTTCACGCAGGCGGCCCGGGTTCGATTCCCGGTGTGGGAAGTTGTTTTTTCCCCAGATCTGTTTTATATATCATATATATGCAATATTATATACATATATTAAATGTCTTTTGTCTTTCTTTTAATCAAAAGTCATGATCAATTCATATTAGAAAATAAATAAACATTCACGAAAAAGACCTTGTGGGGAGTCATTTTATTAGGCCAAAGAAAATAAAAGTTGGTGATCGTCCTTTTGATCACACAAATCAGGGTTTGGCCGGCGGTTTTTATTTATATATTTTTCCACCCAGTATTTTATTATTTAATATTGGACCACCCTAGACTGATAAATAGATTACGTGTCATTCACGTGTATATCGCAATGTTTTCAGTCAAACAATGAACACTGTATTCTCATTTCAAAATTTAAAGTTGAATGGGGAGCTTTCATGAGCCAGTTCTCTCGCTATACACTTGGTGGCAGCACCCGTTCCCGGTCCACGTCGGCCATCATGGTTGGATAGAAGGGTGTAGGTGTGTGTTGGTGGTATAGGTGTGTGGTGGGGGTTTAGGGATGTGGTGGGGGGTGTAGGTATGTGTGTGGTGGGGATGTAGGTGTGTGGTGGGTGTGTGGTGAGGGTTTAGGGGTTTGGTGGGGGTGTAGGTGTGTGGTGGGGGTTTAGGGATGTGGTGGGGGTGTAGGTGTGTGGTGTGTGTGTGTGGTTGGGGTGTAAGTGTGTGTTGGGTGTGTGGTGAGGGTTTAGGGGTGTGGAGGGGGTGTAGGTGTGTGGTGTGTGTGTGTGGTTGGGGTGTAGGTGTGGGGTGAGGGCTTAGGGGTGTGGTGGGGGTGTAGGTGTGTGTGGTGGGAGTGTAGGTGTGTGGTGATGGCTTAGGGGTGTGGTGGGGGTGTAGGTGTGTGGTGATGGCTTAGGGGTGTGGTGGGGGTGTAGGTTTGTGATGGGGGTGTAGGTGTGTAGTGGGGGTGTAGGTGTGTGGTGAGGGTTTAGGGATGTGGTGGGGGTGTAGGTGTGTGGTGGTGTAGGTGTGTGGTGGTGTAGGTGTGCGGTGGGGGTGTAGGTGTGTGGTGGGGTATAGGTGTGTGGTGGGGGGTAGGTGTGTGTTGAGGGTTTAGGTGTATGGTATGTGTTTGGTGGTGTAGGTGTGTGGTGGTGTTTGGTGGGGTGTCGGTGTGTGTGATTGAGGTGTAGGTGTGTGTGGTGAGGGTGTATGTGTGTGGTGGGGGTGTAATTGTGTGGTGGGGGTTTAGGTGTGTGGTTGGAGTGTAAGGGGTACTGGGGGTATAGGTGTGTCATGGGGTGTAGGGGGTATAGGTGTGTGTCATGGGGTGTGTCATGGGGGTTTAGGCCTGTGGTGGGGGTGTAGGTGTGTGGTGTGGGTTTAGGGATGCTAAAGATTGTGAGGTGCCGCTCTGCAAGACACCCCTACACCTCCACCTCAAACCACCTACACCCCCACCACACACACCATCAAACCCCACCACACACACTTACACCCCCACCACACACACCTACACCCCCACCACATGCCTAAGCCCCAACCACATCTCTAAGCCCCCACCACACACCCCTAAATCCCTATGCACCCCCACCACACACACCCAAATCCTCACACTTGATAGTAGCTTCTATCCAACCGAAGCATTACAAGAACCGGTATGGTGCACCATCTGACGAGAGACTCACGCAAACTGAAAGGTCCCCATTGCTGCTAGCCTGATGCATTTTAAACAGTTTTTAAACAAATTACAACAAAAAATCAGGGACAGGAGTTTTCAGGCACGGGCGGGGACCATCACCAATTTCATCTTTTATTTTGGCTTTATGGGGGGCAGAATATTATCTCGCCCCGACCCGTCTCGCGTGCAGGCTGTCACATCACGCCTGGGTAATGATTAATGAATGTTAATCTGTTATTGAGGGAAATTATTCTGTGCTCGGAAGCGCGCACATTGCCTGCTCGCCTCAGGGCGGATTTCAAACGTGAGGTTGATGTTGCATAATTATTATGAACGAGAGAAGTAGCCCTCACTGTGCTGTGTAGATAAAGGATTCACCCTGTACTCGCAGTACGCAGGTGAATGGCAACGTAGTATAAATACGGACGAAAATAGCTTTAGTATAGAACAGGAAGTAGAATGCCTACCTCCAGTATCAAAGGGGTACTTATATTGGCACAGAGTTGGTGAAATGGCAGAGAATGCAAAAAGACAAGATGGCGGCCATAGAACGCTGTCGATTTCAACTTTAAATTCTATTAAACTATCTGTTTTATTATATTTTTCAACTCAAAGGTAGCGGGGAAATATAAAGACATATAAAAAGAATAATTGTTACTTCTTAGATTGTGAAATTAAGCTCTCATTTCATTTCCCCGCTTTTTCGACAGCTTTTATATAGGGTTGGTATTCACCCGTGTACTGCAAGTACCGGATGAATACTTTACCTATGTGTTGTGGTGCTGTGTCCAGTGTGTCGGTTAGGGATAAACTACTTAGAAAGTGTGTCGCATTGATGTATGGCCATATATTATTTATCATAAATGTGTTCATGTCTGATATCGGTTGAGCTCATACTAGGCATAGTAAAAGTTGTCATACACACACAAATATGGTATATATATATATAATTATATAGACCTACGTGTACACAACTTATATGCAGATGTAACCGAATGCGCACCATGCTGCTAACATAAAATATGTATCAAATAGATATTTTATATTGTATATATTACATAACATAATATATATCATATATACTATATATAACAAATATTAAATAATATATTGTGTATGTTAGATATTATATACTACAATATATATGTTATACCAAATAGTAACCTATTATGTATAGCATATGTTACATATTATATATATTATTTATAATATGTATTGCATATATAATAATATATGAAGTATATAATATATAGTTTACATAGTATATTATATACACTATTTTACCAATATTATGTATGTTATATCTTATACATAATAATAGTATATACTGTATATATAAAATATGCAATGTGTAATATATATAATATAAAATATCTATTTGATACATATTTTATGTTAGCAGCACGGTGCGTATTCAGTTACATCCGCATATACGTTGTGTACACGTGAGTATATATAATTAGATGACTTTGAACTGTATTTCCTATTGGTGAATCAGATAGTGTGGCCAATGCACTCCGGTAGTTATTAAATAATTACATTTGTTTGGCAACGACTCCCAGTTACTTGTTGCCCACTGGTTTTACCAGTAACTATGGGAACCTGCCTTGTAACCTTGGTAACCTGCCTGATTGGTATGGGTCTATGTAGGGAATCATTCATACCTTCCAGGCAGACAGGTATATGTAATATATATGATATATATCATTTGCAGATGTAGCGATATACATGTATGTATCGTCACTTGCTGTCCGGACCCCACCTGGTCTACACCTCTTCTACATCCTCTCCATTGTGCCGCGTTCCTCCTTGATAGATGTCTAAAAAGAATTCCTGCAGGGGGAGCCGGCCAGCATTTCACTTTCTACCTCTTACTCCGCCCATGTCCCAGCTCGACGACTGGTCACCAAAGGGCAAGGAGGCATGACCCTTTGACGCAACTCTCCTCATTTCTCTTTCCTCGATACTACCCTTTCTTGTTTTTTCTCCCGGGCTTACTCCTCCCCCTGATCAAGGAAGTCGTTTGCTTGGGTGGAGCCCTTTTCCTTTTTCGCTGTCTCGCTTCCTTCTTGCTGCAGATCCCACCTTTCCCCCTCCCTTCCTCCTTAGCCATCGGCGACTGGACACTGAGTGCACAGCTACAACTGTTGGTTGGTTCAATATCAGGATAATGTGACTGAGTGAGATATCGGGTGTTGGTTGGTTGGTTGGTTGTTGGAGTTTTACATCCTGGCAACATCTAAGATCATATCAGGACGGGTACGGACTTGTGACAGTGCGCACTGATGGTGACTTTATAGTGCTGCCCCACTGGGAGACCAGACCGCTGACACAATGACCTGATATTCCACTCAGTCACATTATCCTGACACTGAGCTAACCAGTCCTTGCTCTATCCTAATAATGCTGAGCGCCATGCTAGGAAGCGACAAGTATCAATTTTGTAAGTCATTGGGTTCACTCGACCGAGAATCGAGCTCCCGAGCTCCCGCACGGGAGGCCTGCGCTCTACCGATTCGGCCATCGCGTCCGGTCATCTATTTTCTAGGAGTTATTTGAAGTTCAATTAAGACAGTGCCACTGTGGTCAATACAAATAATGTCATTCAACCTGACATGGAGTGACATAATCAGCGAATGCTTCCACAGTTAGAAATAGAAGCTTATACTTATGGCTCACCATTATTTTTTTTTTTAATGGATTATGAAGAAACCGCTCACTGCAATTGAATTCCTTACAGAAATATCACAAATCATACTTTGACTAATGGTGAATTTGAAGCTCTTTGACCATGCTTTAAAACGTATATAATTTTCTGCATGACGTCATAGAATTTGCCTGGAACCATTAGACTGAGCACCTTATGGCTATTTTTACCAGTTCTAAGTAAAGTGCAGTTGGTATTTCCAGAATATGATTATTTGATTGAAACAGTTGCGTAGTAGTAGTCAGACAAGGAACCACATAGACAGGCAAGCATGAATAGGCTGACTGCATCAGGGAGCCTAAGTAGTGTAATGGTTAGCATGCTAGTCCTGGAACGGTAAGAAGTGTGGGTTCGAAATTTATAGATTTCTTGACTTACATTTGTTTCTGGAGTCGAATGTAGTGAAATTTCGCTCACAAATTGCCTTCATTGAATAACATATTGCTTCCTGTGTATATGTAGCAGTTTGTAGTGCTGCAATGTGGTTTTGAGGAATTCTTTTTTTGGAAGGGGGTAAATAGATTATACATTTATTTAGCTGAATAGGTTCTTTTCTCAATACCGAAGCACTGCCAGTATCTAAGCCTTTAAATCAATTTAATTTCCAGTGAATGCCAACCTCGGCCTGACAAAAGTGACATCAACTCACTTCCATTTGCGCCCCCTCCCCTCCAATTATCTGCGCCATGACGGACTGCATTCGGGCGGGAGTTTCCATGGTAACAGGCTGTGCCTGCGTCTGCGTGTGGCTCTCCACGTGGCTGGAAGAGGCCCAGGACCTCCTCCCATTGCACATGCGCAAACTCCGCACCGACATAATTATTCTATCCTGCCTGGTATGTGTCATATACTTTTCATTCCAAGTGATTATGGGGGGGAGAGGGGGGGGCGACTCAAATGTACCAAAAAGCGCCGGTGGTGGCGCCACCAGAGCCTACAAGACCCGCAGCAACTGAGGCAGACAGGCCTGCCGAACGCTCATTGGTTGAATAATAATAACTAACTAATACAATAAATAATTAATGAATACTAATTCCTTCATACTGAAGATTTATACTCGTATATATAAATATACGCACTATATATATATATATATACATATATATTTATTGCAATTATTCCTAGTGAAATGATGCAAGTTTGTGTAATCAACTCGGATTATTTGCTGCCCAGTTGTAATTGATTAAAGTTGCCATAGTCCAGTGTTCTTAAGTTTCTAATGCCCGGTACACACCTCCGGTATAAAACCTAAAACTGCCCGTTTCGCGACTAATTTTGAGTTTTAGTTGGTTTCAGTCTTTAGGTGTGTGACCCCCTAACACACCTGAGCCTTCTGATTCGCGACTTAAAACTCAGTTTTAGGGCTTAAGCATAAGATTCGAAAAATGAATCGGGAAGTTTTAGGTTTTATACAGAAGGTGTGTACCGGGCATTAGTCGGGAAACGGGACGGGTTGGGTTGTGACGGGTCACGTCAGGCATTCAGGTTTAGCCTGTGAATCGTATACTGGAGGTGTGTACCTGGCTTAACATATTTTTCAGGTAAATATAACAGGTTGATCATTATAATCTACTTGACTTTAGTTTGAAGTAACCATACTATTAAAGGGGTAACTTTGGGGATATTTGAAGTGAACAAATGCTAAATTAATTTTGGTGTGCATGCCAAAATGTGGAACAATATAGGTTTCAACAGTAGGTGGTTCTATTAAGTTGACTTAGTGTTCCCTTCTATGCATCAATAAACATTCAAGGAATGAACCAATATCTAATCTCAACAACAACAAGCACACGACAACAACAAAACAATGCAGTAACAACAACGAAAACGATGCACACTATTCATTACTGAGTGCATTTCCGGTTGCAGGCCTTCATGTGGGCGCTGCTTTATGTGGCGCTGGGAATGCTGGGATGCGAGTCTTCCCGGAGATCACAGCCCTGGAAGACTAGCACGAGGGGGGCGCTGCCCCCGGGTTTTACAAGTACACACCTTCAGCACGGCAAGCACTCACTCTACCACGTAGCCAGCGTCACTGACAGTGCACACCCTCGCAGCAGCAGCATTGAGAACCTGTGCAGTGTGAAGCAGCGCCAGGTCCTGCGGGTCACCTTCATGTGCCACTTCCTGTTGATAATCGTCCACATACTCCACCTGCAGCAGCTCTTTCGACACGTGGTCGCGGCGCAAGAGGAGCTCTTGATGACGTCACCGAAATCGATGCAGGTGCGTCTGTTGGACTCATCGTCAGTCTGGTGTTGTCGGATTAAAGTTACATAATCCGATGAAAGCATAATTTCAATAATATTAGCAACAACAATAACAACAACAATAATAATAATAACAAAAATAGTAATAATGTTGTTAATCTACCTAAATTTGATCCTGCATCTCTAACTTTGATACTGGTGTACTCATTAAACATGTATTAGTTTGGTGTTCTTGGTCTATGCTGCTACGCTCAAAAATTGGTATCGTAGAGCGTAGATAAAAGATTCACCCGGTACTTGTAGTACACGGGGGGAACGACAACGTAGTTTAAATATGGGCGAAAATAGCTTTAGTACGGAACATGAAGTAGACACTGTGGTTCCATGATCAAATGGCTACATATATTGGCACAGATTTGGTGAAATGGGAGAGAATACAAAAAGACAAGATGGCGGCCAGAGAACGCCGTCGATTTCACTTTTAAATTGCATTAAAGTATATGTTTTATTATATTTTCCAACTCAAAAGTAGCGGGTAAATATGAAGACATCTACAAAGAATAATTGTTGCTTCTTGGATTGTGAAATTAGGCTCTCATTTCATTAACCCGCTTTTTCGACCGTTTTTATATAGGGTTGGTATTCACCCGTGTCCTGCGAGTACCGGGTGAATCCTTTATCTACATAGAGCGGTTGTTGGGGTTTTTTGTTGGGGTTTTTTTTTTCAAAAGGAAAATATTGCATCTATAGGGGGATTCAAACCCATACTTCTTCCATTCAGGGACTAGCGTCAGTAATCCATTTTTGTTCTTAAATCAAAATCATAACTGAAAATTGGAGCAAATATAAATACATTTTCTAACGTTTGCTTAAAGAGTGTTGCTTGTTTTACTTTTAGTGACGGTCAGCAGGGTGCTTTTTCTTTTTGAATGTCATTCTTTTAATTGTTTTATTTGGTTTAATGGTTTATTTTCACAGCACCTCCTGTGGTCTGTGCCCTTCAGTACCATCTTCATCAACGTCAGCCTGTCTCTTACCTTTATCCTACAAAGCCTCGCCGCTCACTCAACAAGGTAGGTGTCCGTGACATAAATAGAAGCTTTCCACCGCCAGCCCGCCCTCTGGCGACAGTGGAAGAACTAATGCAGTATACCCTGTGGATAAAGATCCTATAGAAGATGTCTACCACCCACCTGCCCTCTGGTGGCCGTGTTAAGAACTACTGATAGAGATATACGCTCATCCTGCATGCTCTGTGGGAAAAAGTCTTATACTCAGCTATAGGAGATGTCTACCACCAAGCTGCCCTCTGATGGCAGTGACAAGAACTACTGTTGGAGGTAGAAGCTCATTGTGCAGCATGCCATGTGAGGAAATTAATTCTATTGAGTTGAAATTGCATAATACTTTGGGTTTTATTTTTTTGCTATATTTATTTAGATGATATCACTCATCAGGTTAACTCTTTATGTTGGTTGTTACAGAGGTAGATATAGGAATCCTACCTGTATACTGGGACAGCTTTTTACTTACAGTGGTTGCTACAGAGGTAGATATAGGAATTCTACCCATGTATGAGATATCTTTTAACATTTTTTTTATATATTTTTCTTTTATTGAGGCTGTATTTATACTGTCCATAGCATGTAAGCCCGGGTATCCAGGCTTGTTTTCAATGCTGGCCAGCTGTAGTGTTGGTGTTGTCTTACCAAGCAGTAGCTGCTGATAAGTTATTTGATTGTCTGCATTTCAGTAGCAGATAGATCTGTTGGTGCGTTTAGTAGCCTATGTTAGTTTTTTTGGGCCCTCTTGGCATTGAATTTTTGTTCTATTCTTATTACTATATTAGTTGTTTTCTTAGGGTTCTATGTTAGTGTTTTGGGGTTTTCTTGGAAAGAGTTTTCCGCTTTTTTCTACTTAATTCTATACTAGCCTATTTTATTTACATGTCCATAGGCCTGTATGTAATAGGTGGTTGAGTTATGTTTGTTTGAATTTGATTTGATTTATATTGTTGTTGGATATGTGATCTGGCTTTTATATTTCCGGTTATCCCGCCCTGGGCTGTCCAGTTGGTGGGCCGTGACATATCACCTGCCCCCTTGTGGTGCAGTTCAGTTGGGTTTCCAGTTTTTATTTTGCACAAATATTGTTTGTACGTTTTTAGGTCAGGGATTTGTCTTTCTTTCACCGTTTGCGCATTCCATGCCTTGGCTGCCATTTCCAGTGTGCTCCTTTCATGGGCTTTGATCTGGCTTCTGGTCTGCCTTAGTAGTGGTGCCTTGCTTGCTCTGGTGTCCCTTAGTGGTTGGGTTAGATGCTTAATGTCTTGGCTATATCCATATGCTAATGTTTTTAGGTGGATTATCCTTCTGTTTTCTAGTAGCTTTACTTTAGTTCTTTTGTGTAGGTCATAAGTGGGGTGTAGTTTGTCTACTTTCAGGCAGATTTTCAGGGCCCTATTTTGTAGTATCTGCAATTTTTTTAGTATCTCTTTTTTAGCACCCATGTAGATTACATCCCCATAGTCAAAGTAGGGGAGTACCATGCCTTTGAAGATTTTTATTGACATATCTTGTGTCATATAGTTTCTTAGTTTAGCAAATAGCCATAGTTTGTGATTTACTTTTTGTATGATTTTTGTTACACACAGATTGTAGTTTAGCTGGCTATCTAGTTCTAGGCCTAGGTATTTGTAGTGATTTACACTTTCCAGTGTTTGGTTTCCTAGTGTGCATTGTAGGTTTCTTCCTGTGATTGCTGTGTGTGAGAAGAGTACAGCTTTAGATTTATTTGCATTGATGGTTATTTTATTGGACTCACACCAGCCATCCAGTTTTCGCAGGAGGTTGTTCAGTTTGGTTTCTATCTCCTCTACTGTGCTTCCTTCTGCATATACAACAGTGTCATCCGCATATAGCTGGAGACATTCTGTCTCCAGCCATTTTTCTAGGTCGTTTATGTATAGTATAAATAGTAATGGTCCCAGGACTGATCCTTGGGGTACACCACAGGTGACAGTTTGTTGGTGTGAGAGTGTACCATTTACTTTAGTTTTTTGCTGCCTGTTGTTTAGGTAGCATTTTATCCAGTTTATTGATTTGGATTTAATGCCCATGTTGTTTAATTTTCTTATTAATATGCTGTGGTCTACAGTGTCAAAGGCTTTGCTGAAGTCGATGAAGGCTGCTCCAACTAATTTCTTTTGGTTCAATGATGCCAGCACATCACTTGTTAGGTTTGCTATTGTTTTTGATGTGGAGTGTAGTTTTCTGAAACCTCCTTGCCTCTTGTTTAGTATATTGTTTTTTTTCAGGTGCTCATTTATGTGCCTGTGGAATATTTTTTCAATTAGCTTGCCTGGTGTTTGCAAGATTGATATTGGTCTGTAGTTCCCCATGTTTTGTTTGTCACCACTTTTGTAGATGGGGGTGATGGTTGTCATCTTCCATGCTGCGATGAAGTGTCCCAGCTCAAATGATATGTTGAACAGGTCGACCATGATATCTGGGATGGCTTGGAGTGCCTCTTTTAGTATTTTTGTGGGGATTCCATCTATTCCACTTGGTTTGTTTTCATCTATGTCATTTATTAGTTGTGTTAGTTCTTTTAGGTCAGTTTTGCAGGTGGGGATTTCATCCTGGATATTTTTTGACTTGTTTTCCCAGATTCTTGTGAATTTCTTTGATAATCTTTGTCCTACCGTGGCAAAGTGTGTATTTAGTTTGTTTGCTGCATCATTATCTGTGTGCGTATTTCCATCCTTATCCTAGAAGCTTATGCGTTCTTCTATCTTATTTTTGGGAAATAGTAAGCTTACATTTTTCCAGAACTTATTTGCATTGCTTCCCCAGTCCTTGTCTTGTTTTATTTGCTTTTTGCTGTCCTCACTGCTTTGAGGGAGTTGTTTCTGGCAGTATCATAGGCCCTTTTATCCTCTGGGTCTTTAGTATGTTTCACTTTGTCACCTAGCTTTCGTTTTGTTGCGATATGCGTTAACAGTTCCCTGTCTACCCACGGGTCTTGGTTTCTCTATATTTTTAGTTTCTTTATGGGACACATTTCATCTAATGATTGTTTTATTTCTGTGACAATGTTATTCCAGTAGATATCAGTGTCATCTCTGTCTGTTGTGAGGTTGTCTATATTTTCATATAGGTGTTTTTTTAGTGTTTCTTTTGAGTAGTTTTTTAGGGATCTGCCCATTTTATATTTATATTGGCTTGTGCTTTTGAGTTTTTTCCTCGTTACATATATTAACTCATGGTCACTTATACCCCAGCTTCTAGTGCCCCATTTTGTGGCATGGTTTGAGTTGGTTAGTATTAGGTCAATTGTTGAGCTATTGTTTCCTAGTCTTGTGCTGTCTGTAATAAGTTGTGGTAGCCCTAGGATTTTGATAGTGGTTTGTAGCATTAGTTTATTTTTGTCGTTGCTACTGTAGATCATGTTGAAGTCCCCTAGCGCAAAGATTTCTGCATTTGTTAGTTTTCTCACTGCATTTATGTTTTTGTCTAGAGTTTCAAGGAATGTTTCAATATCCCCGGACGGTGGTCTGTAGAGGCTTGCTATGGCTATGTTAGCCTGCTTCTCGCTTTTTATTAGGCACCATAGTAGCTCCAGGTGTTCATTTGAGTTGTTTGCTATTTTTAGGGCCTCAGTGTCTAGATTTTTTGAGGTTTTGCAGTAGATTGCAACACCTCCACCTTTTTTTGTTTGGTTTGCTATGTTAATTTGCTCTCTGTCATTACGTACAAGCCTATATCCTTCTATGTTGAGGGTGTTGTCTTGATGTCTGTCAGTGAACCATGTTTCTGACAGTATTAAAACATCAAGATTTTCATTTTGTAGGTGCATTTTTATTGTGTCTATTTTATTGGATGCACTCTGGCAGTTTAGGTGGGCAAAGTGCGTGCCCCTTCCCAGCCTGCATTCAATTTCTTCTACCATCTTTCTTTACCTTTAGGTTTGGCGTTTGCTAGATTTCGCGAGTTTTTAACTTTGTTTAGATTGTTTTATGGGCCTATGGGCTGGTGCATACAGTACATATGCCCTGTTTTGTTATATAATTTCATGCATTACCGTAGACTGCACCTGTGCGAGTGGAGGGGAGGTACATGCCCTGGAATGGGTTTTAGTTATATACAGTATTTCTAGTGCTTTAAATTTTGTTTTGCTGTTTGTTTATATATTTTGATTATTATATTTGATTTATTTATATATTTATTTATTCGTTGGTATTCGACAGACCTTCCTTTACTTTTTGGAGGATGTCTCCCATCTTAATTTTTTGCTTCATTTATTAGGCTTTCCTTGATTCTTTGGAGGATTTCTCCCATTTTATTTTTGTATCCTTGTTTGACAATTTCCCCTTCATTTGCATTGTTTAAAAAAATGCCTGTTCCCCAATATGGGCATCTGGTGCATTCTCTGAATGCTTTGCCTGGAGCGTTCATCAATTTTTGCTTTAATTCTTCGCTTTGCGTGAACTTGGCCCTGACAATGTCCTCTAGGACTTTCTCGTTTGTTTTACACCATTCTGGTGTCCTCCACACTTTCTTTGCAATCGCCTTCACTGTGTAGGGGTTTTCCGTGTTGTCAATGAGTCTCATTAGGTCGTACTTGTCATGGTACTTGGCCATGATCGAACAGTAGTACTGTTCAGCAGATGAGTATATTTTCCCATCTTTTCCTGCTATTTTACACTTGTAGAGGTTGCTGAAAGGAGAGTTGTGTCCCTGGAAGGACACTCCCCATTCATGCTCTCTTGTAGCTGCTTTTTCAGGGCTTATTTCTTTGAATTCTATGTTATCGAATTCTTGGGGTTTGTAGGTTTTCCCATTTATCTCTATGTTGCAGCCCTTCATTTTGATCGATTGGATTTTTTCGTTTTTTGTTTCCTGCGCGAGTGTGTACATTTGCTGCACCGCTTTTTCACTCAGCATTTCGTTTTCTGTCCTGACAGGCCTGATCGTTACCTTTTCATAGTTTTTTTTCATCTGTAGTGCTTTCTTTTTTTGGAAGAGCTCCTTTTTGTGTGCTTCCTTTTCTAGTTGTATTCTTATGCTTCTGGGTTTTTACATACAGTGGTTATTACAGAGGTATATATAGGAATCCGACATGTATACTGGGACAGCTTTTTACTTACAGTGGTTGCTACAGAGGTATATATAGGAATCCTACCTGTATACTGGGACAGTTTTTTTACTTACAGTGTTTGCTACAGAGGTAGATATAGGAATTCTATCCATGTACTGAGATAGCGTTTCACATACAGTGGTTATTACAGATGCAGATATAGGAATTCTAGCTCTATACTGGAACAGTGTTTTACTTACAGTGGTTGTTACAAAGGTATATATAGGAATTCTACCTGCATACTGGGAGTTTTTTTACTTACAGTGGTTGTTACAGAGGTATATATAGGAATTCTATCTGAATACTGGGACAGTTTTTTACTTACAGTGGTTGTTACAGAGGTAGATACAGGAATTCTACCTGCAGAGTTGGACAGTTCTTTACTTACAGTGGTTGTTACAGAGGTATATATAGGAATTCTACCTGCATACTGGGAGTTTTTTTACTTACAGTGATTGTTACAGAGGTATATATAGGAATTCTATCTGAAAACTGGGACAGTTTTTTACTTACAGTGGTTGTTACAGAGGTAGATATAGGAATTCTACCTGCAGAGTTGGACAGTTTTTTACTTACAGTGGTTGTTACAGAGGTATATATAGGAATTCTACCTGCATACTGGGAGTTTTTTTACTTACAGTGGTTGTTACAAAGGTAGATACAGGAATTCTACCTGCATACTGGAACAGCTTTTTATTTACAGTGGTTATTACAGAGGTATATACAGGAATTCTATCTGAATACTGGGACAGTTTTATACTTACAGTGGTTGTTACAGAGGTACATATAGGAATTATACCAATGTACTGAGATAGTTTTTCACACACAGAGAATGTTACAGAGGTAGATATAGGAACTCTATCTACGCAATGGGATACATTTTCACATTCATTATTTGTCATAGAAGTACATCTAGGACTTCTAAAATAGCATACGATCATCTGCATTGCTATCAAAAATATGATTTTGATATAAATATGGAACTACTTTCCTTTCCAGATGCCCTCGGTTTACAAAAAGAAAGCATTGGATTGTGGTAAATGATGCAATAATTCATTATTAATGTAAAGTACTTCATTTTAATGTCGTCTGCTGTCTAAAGCCGTGTTCACACGGGCAAAATGTGAGGCGATTCAGGCAAATCGAATCAGGTGAGGCGAATTAGCGGCCCGTTCACACGGGCAGTACTGAGGCCGGAAATCGAATGCTGCGCATGAGCAAGTCCAGGCTAACCAGCGCCATTTTGGGTTCGACGATGCTGGCACCAGAGAGTGTGGGTTCGACCTAGATATGTAATTACTGAATCGTATTGGTTTGGAACGGTCAAAACTTCTGCTGGGCAGTGAAACCATACAAATAAATGATGAAAAAAATATCTGTGCTTAGATAGCGGTTTCATTAATTAAATTATATAATATGCGCTTTTGATCGACCGGAAAGTCAACAACCTGAGGTGTCGACTGCGCATGCGTGTGAGGTGCTTAATCCGCCTCAGAGCGTCCACACGGGCAAAATTATCCGCATCACAGGAATCGATTCACGTAGACTACCTCGCTTAGGTGGTTTACAGGATCCGCATCACGTGAGTCGAATCAGCCCTAATCCGCATCAGACGTGCGTTCACACGAGAAATGTGAGGCGAACTAGGCAAGTCGCTTTCTACGAATCGATTTACATTGCCCGTGTGAACACGGCTTTAATGTCGTCCGTGATCAAAAGAATCGTTTAACATCTTTGAGCTGGAGCAACTCTTCATTGAAATGTATTTGTTTTTAACAATAACAAAATAATACATATATTACAAACAAGTTGCCGTGAAAGTAGATGAAATGACAATCTTTGCGATATAGATGTTAATGTAATTAGTCATATTTACATCGTGATGTGTGAGCAGGGATTATTATATTACCATATCAGAGGTGTATTAGTCGGCATACCATATATAGGCATACTTTATTCTGAATTGTGTATGTTACCACGGAATATAAATAATTCACAACACAACAACGGTTGCTGCGGTGTGACCAAGTATTTGGCATAAGCGTCATGAAAAATGCAAGTCACCAAGTAGTCACAAACTTAGTAACTGTAGTAACGTAGCTGACGTGCTGAACCTAGCCACAACAAACCGGCACTTGCAGTTCAATATTCGCACAGTACGGAGCAGTTGTAGCCACCCCCCCCCCCCTACATAGTTGCTGTTTACCTCCCCGCCCCCCGCCCCCCTAGCAGATTAGTTAAAGCTGCATAGTCCGATGAGTTTCTCTCATTTTCTGAGATAATTATATTAAATGTATTGTTCTAATCGACATTACTTTAGTTTGAAGTAACATTTATTTAAAATGATTAACTTTTGGGATATTTGCGGTAAACATGCTAAATCAATTTTGGCAAGCATGCAAAAAATCTGACACCATAGGCTTCTGCAGTAACATGTTCTATGAACTCGACTGAGTAGGCCCTACTCCCTTCTATGTGGCAACAAATGCTTAATAAGTGCACCAGTATCTAAGTCAGATATATAATCAAATCTAGATGATCGTTTTGGTTTTGAAAATTTGATGCTTCATTGAATTCTGCAGCTTTAACCATTAACTCCCCAGATGATCATAGATGTATATTGTTCAAAGGGACGAGTGTCAAAGTGACAGCAAGAGTGACTCACTATGTCTGTCCAATGTAGTTAAACAGGTATGAACACCCTGGGTGTAATCGATTATTCGACTCTGGTCACCCGAGCCACTTTTTGGCGCATGCGCACATCCTGCAGACTCGGGTCGAATAATCGAATACGTTTCTCCACGCTTGGGTGACAAAAATGGTGGCCCTTTTATTTGTATTTTAATAGCCTATATAATTACAGCAAAATATGATTTAAATATTTTTATGATGGCATAGTTTAGTGATATTTCCATTTCATTAATCTATGTTAATACCAACAACAAAAATGTATGACTGGTACCGGTGGCTGTTATCCTGCAGAATGGTACCTGCGCAAATGTCACATCATCGCTCCTTGCAAACCCCAGCCAAGAGGTGGGTTACTGGGGTCGGGTTGTTTTGCACACGGCACGTGTATTTGTCGACTCCACTCGCGGTGTTGTATTTGAAATTCTGACGACTCGGGTGACCCGAGTCGCCCGGGTCGTGCTAATCGATTACGGCCCCTGATGTTATTTATTCCAATCAAGTTAATGATGTCATATTGAACAACTCTAGTCAAAGTTCCATTTTATATGAATTTCACTACCCTAACAGTCTGCTATTATTTATACAGAAATATACATAATATAATCAAAAGATTTACCATGAACCAATACTTCTAAAAGAAATGATAAAGGCCTTGAAAATGGCAGATCAGTCCTAGCTTACCGTATTGCAACATTGA
Organism: Branchipolynoe longqiensis; assembly: GCA_030323885.1. Lineage (NCBI taxonomy): Eukaryota > Metazoa > Annelida > Polychaeta > Phyllodocida > Polynoidae > Branchipolynoe > Branchipolynoe longqiensis. The sequence continues at coordinate 21,713,433 of CM059198.1, read as the reverse complement.
AATTGTTGTCCATACTTGTATTCTCGTCAATTTGGGAATTCTGTAAATATAAACTTTAATGAATTATTTGGTCCACTGTGCTTGCCATGTCGTGTTGTGAATTAGTACTTGAGTTTTGGAGGTTAGCTACTAAGATCTTCGGAATGAAGATTTCTCACTATGTAAATAAATGTCACCACGTATATATGGCCAAAAGACTTGTGATTTGGCATTGACGAATGAAATGGTCTGATGAATAAAATATTTACCCCAAAAAAAGATAATGTTTCTGTGACTCAAAACGTTATTTCCATGAAACTTCTTCAAATTTATTTTTATGTTATCCCAAGCTACATTTTACTACAAATTAGCGATGTATCTATATTTTGTAGTATCTGATTTTGTTGGAAGAACTCAGGATTGCTACATTTACAAATTGATGACGTTGTAATGACTACCTGCAATAAATTGTAAAGAAAATGGCTAGATAGATATGAACAAGATTCAACTGACGATGAAATAACCCACTATAAAATAGATGTAGCATGTCAGACCTCTTTACGTAAATCATGAACACATATAGGCCGTCATTGATTAACACGATGCGGGCGACTCGGGTCACCCGAGTCATCAGAATTTCAAATCGAACACCGCGATTGGAGTCGACAAATACACGTGCCGTGTGCAAAACGATCCGACCCCAGTAACCCACTTCTTGGCTGGGGTGGCTAGGAGCGATGATGTCACATTTGCACTGGTACCGTCCTGCAGGATAACATCTACTAGTACCAGTCATACATGTTTTTTTTTGGTAATAACCTAGATTAATGAAATGGAAATATAACTAAACTATGCCATCATAAAGTACTTTAAATCATATTTTGCCTTAGTTATATCGGTTATTTAAAGAAAAAGGCTTTGGATAAAGCCACCACATTTTCCACCCCAAGCGTGGAGAAGCGTATTCGATTATTCGACCCGAGTCCATATGTTGTGCGCATGTGCCAAGAAGTTACTCGGGTGACCCGAGTTGATTAATCGATCATGCCCCTAGAGTTCCCAAGAACAACTGGGCTCTATTGCCTCCTGTAATTTTAGCAATGTTTTGCGCGTTAAATTTTGTTGTTGATTTATACAAATTTAACCACCTCAAAATTGCTTCAGAGGTAATTGTTGCTGTCATTTCACACAGATCTGATTATTTTGGAATTTCATATAAATTTCAACCTAGGCATATGAAATTCATCAACAAATTTGACAGAATAAATATCACTAGCTTTTCATCGTGAATATGGCCCTTGTTGACAAAATGGTGTTAAACCATCAGCAATCAATTAATCAACCAAAGACAAGAACTAACAAGTAATACCAATGGAACAAATAGATTTATTGTCATTTCCTACATTTAGGCTCACATTGATTACAGTAGTGCCTGTCTTCAAAGGATTCCTAATTTTACATACAGATCAATATTGTCCTGAGATAGAAGGCGTCCTCTCATGGGACAATCAAATGAAACAAACACGTATATTTCAATATGTCAATATTATCACAAAAGATACGATACTGCGTGGTTAGTTCCGTGAATCCTCAATAACCGGAACTGGCGCCACCTTGCGGGTCAGGCCCGTGATGCGGATTCCGAGGGACACCAGTTTGCCAGGGACACTATCATTGAAATGCATTGTTAACGGCCGTGAGCAAATCTTCATACAGAAAAAGTCAAATATCTCTCAAATTACACCACCTAGACACAAACCGCTTGGAACACATATAGAAAACATGTTTAGCAAAAATAATATATTAAATTGATAAGGTTAGGGTTCTGGATTTCTATTAATTTGTAATAAAACTGACGTTTTGCACTGCGCGTACTGTCAAACTGAAGGCATTGTCAATGGCCATGAGCAGTCTTCATACAGACAATACAGAACAAGTGAAATATCTCTACAACGACACTATCTACAAACAAATCGCTTGGTACACATATAGAAAACATGTTTAGCAAAAACATTATATTAAATTTCTAAGGTTAGTGACGATGCTGTTCGATTTTGACGCGTGTGCAGAAGCGATGTGTCCCTGGGAAACTGGTGTCCCTGGGAAACTGCAACACCCGCATTGGCTAGAACTCAGGACGCCTCCACCATTCAGCAGCGGCTGCCCTCTCGCAAACACCTCTGTTACCGGATGTTTGCTTTTGCTTCTCCATGCTTGTCAAACACAGTTTATACACAATAAAGTTGTCCACACATGGCAGGGGTCCACTAATCTCGGGGGTCCATATGAACAGGTGACTATTGTACTGCTTATAAATACTGCTATAGACAACTGTAGTTGTGTGAGTTACTCTCATCTGCAGTGCCGGATTAATAAACCTAGTAGTTGTAGCAAAAGTAGCATATGGTATGCTACGAGCCCTGCATTTTCAAAGGCCCTGCACTAAATACTTGCAAGCTATCAATTGATACCTACTTGTAAGTAATACTGTTACTGAAATGTCAGACATATTTGTCGCACTATCTGACAGTATAGCAAACAAAAAGGATTAATTACTATATTATGGAAGTAAACAATATGTGCGTTTTAATATCTATGTGTATTTGTTTAATTTAGGGCCCCCTTTTCAACATACGCTACATGCCCTGCACTAGCTTAATCTGGTGTTGCAGTTTTCGTGGCACACCAGTTTGCGCGAGACACATGCATTCAAATGCATTGTCAATGGCTGTGAGCAAATCTTCATATAGAAGAAGTGAAATATCTCTACAACCAAACCACCTAGAAACAAATCCCTTGGTACACAGAAAATACAGAAAAAGTGAAATATCTCTAAAACCACACCACCTAGAAACAAATCCCTTGGTACACATATAGAAAACATGTGTACCAAAAAGATTATATTAAATTGATATGGGTAGGGTTCTGGATTTCTATTAATTTTGAATAAAACTAATGTTTTGCACTGCGCGTACCATCAAACTCAAAGCATTGTCAATGGTCGTGAGCAATCTTCATACAAAAAATACAGCAAAAGTGAAATATCTCTAAAACCACACCACCTAGAAACAAATCGCTTGGTACACATATAGAAAACATCTTTACCAAAAACATTATATTAAATTTATAAGGTTAGTGACGATGCTGTTCGATTTTGACGCATGCGCAGAAGCGTTGTGTCCCTCGCAAACTGGTGTGCCGCTGAAGCTGCAACACCGGCACTGCTGGTCTGTGGAGACCATAGCAACAAATGAAACCAAAACAACAGCAGTTTAAATGCCATGATTAATACTGATTGATGGTAATATTCCAATAAATTAATATGTAATACTATGTATGGACTCTCAAAGTCCATTATCAGGCTAACACCAGTTATATTGCCTTTGTGTTGTCATATTGCATACAATAAAGTAATGTGACCTAAGTAGTGCATCTTGGGTAACATAACTTATCATTGGAGTGAGTTACTTAATTTACAGCTGCATCAAATTGCCTAAACTGAAGCATTTACCGAGATTTGATTCTACACATTCGACTTAGATATTGGTGTACTTATTAAACATTTGTTGTTGCATCAAATGAATATTAAGTTAACATTAATAGAACCTGTTACTGCTAAAGCCCATCGTGTCAGGATTTTGACATGCATATGCAAAGATTAATGTTGTTTTCACTTCAAATATCACCAGAGTTAGCCATTTATAATAAAGTTCTTATAAACTAAAGTAAAGTAGACTAGAACAATCAAACTTAATATAAACGTCAGAAACTCAAAACCATCAGACTGTGCAACTTTAGCAGTGTCATAATCCGATCAAAGCATAAGACTTTCAAAACCAAAGTACTCACCTAGATTTGACCATGCATATCCGACTTAAACATTAGCGCATTCATTAAACTTTTTGTGCAGTTTGGTGCTCTAGTTCTATGCTGCTATTTTCGAAAATGGGAATACAAAGGCTATGTCCAGAATTTTGGTTTCCAACGTTAACGCGTTCAAATAAAAGATCATTTCAAAATAGAGGAGAGTAGATTATAAAAACCAAAGTAATATATTTATTATGCAAATTCTTTTTTTCTTAACATTGCAACAATTCAAAAGCATCGGATTATGCAATGTTAAGGCATTCTCTGAGAAGACAACGATGTCATCCTTTCTGTAGACAGCCTGGCGATTTTACAACAAAGAACGCCATTTTGTCCCCAGAGTAGAAGCAGTTCCTTCAAAGCTACACTGGGAATGTAATACTGACATCTTTCCCTTTCAAAATATGTGAACATCTCACCACCTTTCACCTAAAATTAAATGATGTATTTAGTAATAGCCAGAATACTACATAAATATACATATCGTCTACACTAAGAATATATTAATATATTTGCAGCTATCAATGTGTGTCAACCATGAAGAGGTCAAGAAAGCGGTGGCACATCTTGCACGTATCTGACCCCCCCAAAAAAGCCAGAATTCTGTATAAAATAATAAATAATAAAAGGAAAAAGAACTATGGTCACAATCAAATATTTACCGACAAAATAATTATGGTCACTATCAAATAGTTATCGACAAAATAACTGTCTCCATTCTGCCTGCTGTGATAGGATGGTACTGTTGTGCCATATTCCAGTTACCAGTGTCATAAAGTGCATGTACCATGTATATAGCTTAAATCTGTAGTTTATCTGTAAATACCAGCACTTAAAATGCATGACAACTTTGTAACTGTGTTATTTAATTGCACAGGGCAATGCCTTGACCCACAAATGTTGACCTGTTATCCATGAAATACTAGGGTCGACTTTTAAATGAGGTCTATGGAAAATGTCTGACTTTTTTTTGCTGAAAATAGCTACGCCGCGTCATTCATCTGGGGGACAGGAAGGGGGATGGGAAATCAATTGCATCAGGTTCCAAGTAAGTTCTTGCAATAGAACCTGCATTTCGCCTGGATTGGTGCATTTCCAGCCAACATGCCCTGGTGGGCCCTACATGGGTTGTCAATGGGCGAGCTGGGCACAGCTGGGCAGGGGCTCCAGGTGGGCTCTGAAGTGGGCGTGAGATGGGCCCCACATGGGTTAGATTCCCAGCTTTAAAAAAAAAAATCATATTTTGTCTAAGATATAGTGAACATATTCAATAACTCAGATACGCCCACTTGGGCTAGCCCAGGTGGGGCCCACTTGCAGCCTGTGGCCAAATTTAGCTGGGCTCCAGATGGGCTGCCCATGTGGGGCCCATCCAGGGCCAAGCTGGGAATGCTGGCTGGGTAATTTATTGGTGCATTTTGCAGCTTCATGGAATGCCAACTTAAACCTTCATATTCAAGCTGCTGAATAACACAGCAAGATCTTTGTCACCATGGACAGAATCAAATACAAGTAGCTCTGGCCAAGGTGCATATCAATTAGCCCCTCAAGAGGCTTCAAATTCAATCTAATCTCAACTCTGTTACTCAGTTGTCAAATGATGACTAAACTTCAGCGGCTTTCCCTGGTAAAACTCCTCCTTCATTCCAACAGACTCTGGTGGCCATTTCTTCTTGTCGTAGCTCGCGAGCCTGTTGACAATCTGCTCCACCTCTCCCTCGGTCAGCACCTTCTTGCCGTTGCTCGCAGCTGCTGGGTTCGATTCCTCATCGTCACGCGATCCTGGTGGCCATTTCTTCGGGTTGTACTGCGAGAGACGCTCGACGATGGCCTTCACTTCGCTCGAGGACGCCGCCTTTGCTGGTTTGAGCAGGTCGCTGAGATCTCGCCCTTTCGCTGGTTTCCCGCGAGACTGCGCAGGCGCTGTTTCCGGATCATACGCCGCCAGGCGGTCGACCAGCTTCTTCACCTGCCCGGCCGAGAACCTCTTCGGCCCGTCTTCGTCGTCCTTGACGTCCTTGCTGGACTTGTTCTTCTTGGGCTTGGGCTTGGTCGCCAGCCGGTCGACGATGCCCTGGACCTGTACTTCTGACAGGTTCTGCCCTTCGGTGACGCGATGCACCAGCCTTTTGACCTGAGCAGGGAAAATTAAAGTTGCATAGTCCGATATAAGCATAACATTTTCTAAATCAAAACACTGATCTGCATTTTAAACTACATATCTAACTGAGATACTGGTGCACTTATTAAGCATTTGCTGCTCCATAGATTTGTTGGTTGATTTTGGGGTTTTACGTCCTGGCAACATCTGGGGTCATATCAGGACGGGTACCGACTTGTGACAGTGCGAACTCATGACGACTTTACAGTGGTCCCCCTCTGGGAGACTAGGCAGCCAGCAAAATAACCTGATATCCAAGTTTTGACAACCGCACCAAAATAAAATGTGCTTGTTTATACTTCAAATATCTCTCAAATTACTCATTTTAAATGAAAGTTACTTCAAAGTTAAAGCTGCATAGTCTGATGAAATATCAAATTTTCAAAACCAAACCAAATATCTAGATTTGATTTTACATATCTAACTTAGATACTGTAGTGGTCTGCACTGACATCTCAGGCAAGGAGCCGCATAGACAGGTAGGCGTGGGTAGTGTGTTGATATCAGGGAGCCTAGGTGGTGTAATGGTTAGCATACTGGCCCGGAATGCAAAGAGATGTGGGTTCGAGTCCCGCTCTAGGCGCAATATTTCCCATTTTCATCACCCCCATGACACTGGTTGCCGTGACCAGGATGCTATACAAGCTACGCGCTGTATAGTTGTTGAACCTACCCTGTGTATGTTAGTGCGTTGCATTGCCTGTATGTATGTAATTGTAAGCATTATAAGACTTACAATTCCAGGGGGACGAGTGTAGTGGTCTGCACTGACATCTCAGGCAAGGAGCCGCATAGACAGGTAGGCGTGGGTAGTGTGTTGATATCAGGGAGCCTAGGTGGTGTAATGGTTAGCACACTGGCCCGGAATGCAAAGAGATGTGGGTTCGAGTCCCGCTCTAGGCGCAATATTTCCCATTTTCATCACCCCCATGACAATACTGATGCACTTATTAAGCATTTGTTTCTGTGTAGAAGGCAATACTGAGTCAATTTGACTGAAGCTGTTACTGCAGAAGTCTATGGTGTCAGAGTTTTGGTAAGCTTGCCAAAATTAATTTTCCATGTTTGCACTCAAAATATCTCAAAAGTTTACCATTTAAAATAAAAGTAACTTTAAACTAATGTAAAGTAGATACTAGTGATCAATCTAATATATTTATCTCAGAAAAAATACAGAAATTCAAAACCATCAGATTATGCAACTTTAATTAAGCTAATAAACCGAATATATTTATCCCAGAAAATGACAGAAACTCAAAACCATCGGACTATGCAACTTTAATACCGTGATGATGCTCTTTGGTGAACCAATGGACAAAAGTAACCGCAAAACTGAGCCAAAGCAAATCTACAAAACTGTCATAATCTGGGATGCACCTATTCGGACACTTGAAATTGAAAGTACCTCCATGCCCGACAAGGTAGCCCTCTGTACCTACATGAGCGGTCGTTGCAATTCGAATCAGCGGGAATTTTGTTTCCCCCTTTTACTCCTATTTGACTTTTTTTTAAATCAAACCTGTTAATTATTAAGCAAAATAATAATAATTATGCGGCGATGCCTGTGAAACAAATATGTATCATGTTTTGGTTTGGGCTAAGTATAATCCCCTTCCTCCTCCTCCTCCTACTCCTCCTTCTCCCCTTTCTCCTCCCCATCTTCATTCTCCTACCCGATCCCTCTCCCCTCTTCCTCCGCCTCCACTCCTACTTCTTCCGCCTGCCCTCTCCTTCCTCCCCTCCTACCTCCTCCCCTTCCCTCCTATCTCCCTCCCCCCTCTCCTCCCCTTCCCTCTTCCCCATCCCTACCCCCCTCCTCTTCCTCTTGCTCCCTCCATCTCTTCCCCAACCTCCTCCTCGTACCTCCCCTTCTCCCCTCCTCCTCCCCCTCCTCATTCCCTCCCCTATCTCTCCCCTCTGACTCCCCCTCTTTTTCTCCCCAAGCTTCTCCCCCTTCCTTCCTACGTCCTCCTCGCCCCTCCTGCTCCACCCCCTCTCCATCTCCCGCCCCACTCCCCCTCCCCCACCACTTCCCCCTCCCTCTCCTCCTACCCCTCCCCCTTTCTCTTCCTCCCCTCCCTCTCCTCCCACCCCCCTCCTCCTCTCGTCTTCCCCTCCTCCTCTTCATTTCCCTCTCCCCTTCTCCTCCTCCACCTCTCCTCCTACCCCATCCTCCTCTCCTCCCTCCTCCTCCCTCCCTCCCCCCTCCCCCTCTTCCGTTCCTCCTGCCCCCCTCCCCCCCTCCTTTCCCCCTCCTCCTCGCCTCCTCCCCCTCCTCCTCTTCATTTCCCCCCCCTCTCCTCCTCCCCCTCTCCTCGTACCCCCCTCCTCCTCTCCCTCCTCCTCTTCATTTCCCCCTCCCCTCCTCCCCCTCTCCTCCTGCCCCCTCCTCCTCTCCTCCTCCTCTCCCTCCCTCTTCTCCTATCCCCTCCTCCTCTCCTCCATCCCCTCCTCCTCTTCATTCCCCCCTCCCCCCTCGCCTATTCCCCCTCTCCGGCTCCGTCTCCCCCCCCCCCCCCCCCCCTCCCCGCGCCTACCTCTTCCTCCGTGTAGGACGTGTACTTGTAGGTGACCCGCTGGCCGGAGTCCATGTCGTCTATTGGTGGAAGCACACCACGTGACTCGGCGGGGAAGCGCAGCGGGTTGTAGGAAGCGAGGCGTGACGACAGCTCCTGCTGGTCCTTGGATGTTACGCTGAACTTGATGCCGATGAAGCGCTTCATTTTGGGCCGCTGCTTGTCGAGCAGCTTCAGCCCTGAGAGCATACCCTGCGACAATGGGTGTGGTGTAACAAATATATATATATATAATTTAAAGTTGCATAATCCGATGGTTTTGAATTTGTGTAATTTTTCTAACATTAATATATTAAATTGATTGTTATAATGTACCTTGCTTTAGTTTAACATAACTTTTATTTTAAATGGCTAGCCTTTGAGATATTTTAAGTGCAAACATGTCAAATTAATTTTAGCAAGCACGCCAAAACTCTCACACCACAGGCTTCTGTGGTAAAACGTTCTATTAAATTGACTCAGTGTTCCCTTCTATGTGGCAACGCATGTTTAACAAGTGCATCAGTATCTAAGTTAGATATGTGGAATCAAATCTAGATAATTGCTTTGGCTTTGAAAATGTTATCTTCATCGAATTATGCAGCTTTAAATGGATAGTTCTTTTATCAGCGCTGAAGTCTACCATACGTTTTACTCCTCTTGGGATTTCTTTTTTGTGCATGCCAACATTAATCAAAGACCCTATAATGCTAAGACGGCTCACTCCCTATCTCTCCCATGGTAATGTAAATTTTGCAGTGCCACCTTGTGGTGGGTTTGATCAGCCCAGCTGCTGGTTGGTGTTTCACATGTAAACACATACAATTATATTATACATGAGATAGGTAAGTATGAATACACATCAGTATGAAATTGCTATGAACAAATACACATCATCATCAGCATCATCAGCATCATCGCCACCATCACACATATGTTACATTCATATATACATTTATACATATAATATAGCACCTGTTTAACCAAGAGAACAGCCAGTGCACCAAGTGGTGGGTTTGATCATTTTGATTACACAGTACAGGCTGAGTGAGCCGTCTTAGTATTATGGGGTCTTTGAATTAATTTGGCTTGTGTGCAATTCAAGTATCTCCAAATTAGGGGCAGTTAGGGTTCTGTTATTTTAAATTCAAAATTTGTATACAAGCAATTCAATTGAAGTATTGTGCTAGTGATTTCGAGACAAAACAGCATCCGTCTGCTTTGTTTTACCGCGCAGACCATTCTGGAAGTGCGAGTCACGTGACAATGACGTAGCTGTTCAACCCGTCTATTCCCGATTTCGACGTGACGTCACAATCGCCTTGACAACCACTCGCGAAGAGTATAATAGATGCAGCATTTGTGCTGCTGCTATAGGCGAGTACAGATGCTCATACTATTGTTGTTAGATTTATTATTAAATCATTCTCACAAATTACAGAATTTGATCTGAAGCAGTGAAAAATTCATTGTGCGTTTTGTTTTATTACGCTTGCTGATGTCTTTATCGCTGGCTCTACTGAATACCGATGTTGACAGTGACTGCTGATCCCTTGCTCTTTTCAATTTTAACACAATTTGTGTTAAGTCGCGCTCCTAAATAACAGAATTTGATCTGAAGCAGTTGAATATTCATTGACATCGTGGTTTTTGTTGGCCGGTTTTGTTTTATTAACATTTGCTTGCGCATGTTTACCGTGGTGACAGTGAACTTCGGCACTTATGCCTACTCTCCTTTTGTTTTACCCTTTGTGGTGGTTGCTAAGGGGCATGGTGTAAACATGCCCGGATGTCCGAAATCGAGAATACATGGCCGTGTTCGGGGTACGCCTCCAAGTCGACTCAGAGATGGCTCCGCGACGTCTTTTTGGCTTATTTGCGTTCAGGTTGCGCCTCGGAGTCGAATCAGAGACGTCTCGCTTTTCAGGTAGGAGACAAAAAGCATCTCCAAAATGGCCGCCATATTCAGTGGTTTTAGCTCTTCTTTTCCATTGCAAATGGCTGGCCCCTATGGGGGGGCACCATTTTCGAGGCAACCGACTGATCAAGTCATTCAGACTAGTGTGACATCAGGAATTTCTCCAAGGCGCCTCTGAGGCGTACCTTGAACGCGCCCCAACTTTACATACCTGGGAGTTGTCAAGGACTGAGTGCGGACGGATACGCAAAGGAACGCCCTTATGGAGGTTCAGGTGCATACTCGACTTGGACGTCGGCAATACTGGCTGGTAGTGGCCATTGACACGGCCGCTTGAGTATCTAACAATAACAACAATAAAAATAATAACAGCAATACAATAATTTTACAAAATAACAACAGCAATAAAATAAAAACAATGAAAATTATAATAGAGCTAGCAATAACGATAACGACGACAGCAACAGCAACAATAGTAACAACAATAGCAATAAGAACAGTAAAGCCCAAGTCACACCTACCAGGACGAGCCCCGGATTTTAAGCTGGGACCCCCCCTCCCCCCCCCCCCCACTCCCCGGACCACCCCTGATAAAATCGCTATTTTTGGTCGTTTTTGACTCGCTCTCACACCTACCCGGACGAGCCACAGTCTACCCACGGACAACCCCCGGACTACCCAGTGTAGCTACAGATTAGTCCCGGATCAACCCCGGACAACCCCTGGACGACCCCCGGATGACCCCAGGATAGCCCGGAGTATAAAATTACCCGGACGAGACACAGACGATCCCCGGACAACACACGGACTACCCGGATGAGTCACGGATCACACACGGGTGATGCCGGTTAACCCCGGATTTCAATATGCCCCGGATCGCCCTGGATGTTTTAAACATTTTAAAACATCTGGGGCCGACCCCGGATTATGCCAGATCAGCAAGGACCAGCCACGGATAAACACGGACCACCAAGGACCAGTCATGGATGAGCCACGGATGACGCCAGATTGCCATGGACCACACCGGATCACGGGTCGGGGCTCATCCGGCCACTGATCGGGGTAGGTGTGACTTGGGCTTTACAGCAACAATAGAAGCAACTAATAACAATAATAATGCAGACATAAAAGTTCTGGTCACCTGAATTTAAAGTTGCATAATCAGATGGCTTGAATTTCTGCCACATCCTTTTAGATAATATATTATATATATATATGTGTGTGTGTGATGTATAACGCATTATACGAGTATAAATGCAAGGGGAGCATAAACTATATATATCTATTCCTCCTTGGCGCATTGGTGGTGCCTCCCCCCCCCCCCCAGGCTGTTGGGGTAATTGGTGGGTAGCCCCCCCCCTCCCCACCCTCTTTGTAAACTGGAGTTACATTTTGTTTCATCAATGGCTAATTTAGATGTTTGAAGTGAAAGCATTTATATATCATATATATATATACAGTAAAACCTCTCTATACCGACCCCTCCACATATCGATCATTCCCCTATATCGATCGCTTTATTTGGGTCCCAACAATACCATTGTAAGGATATTCTACCTCTCTAAACCGACCACCTCCCTAAATGGACCACTTAAAGTCGGTCCCATGGTCGGTCGATTTAGAGAGGTTTTACTGTATATATATTTTATTTTACTTTGTTGATTAAGTGTGTTAAATTTCAACTGCGGAACACCTTGTCTTCCGCATTCCACTGTTACTTGCCCTATTCTAGTAATTTCCAACACCAGGCTATGTGGTGACAAGCAGGGGCGTAGCTAGACCTTTAACGATGTGTGCTCCTAATTTCAGCAGGGGGTTTAGGGGGCCGCTTAAGCTTAAGCTGGCGGATTTTACACATTTTAGACTTGAGTTTTCGACACTCCGGACTACTACATGCCTCCTCTCTCTCTTTTTGTTATTTTGTTTTTGTTTTTTTTTGTTGACAAAACGATGTGGACGTTTTGGCGTATGCGCATACGCCTAGCTACGCCCCTGACAAGTATCAATTTTTAAGACAGTGGTTTGATTCAGCCGGTATTCGAACCCGGAATGCTAAATAAACACTTACAAGCTGGTGAGTCTGGTGAATAGACTTTAACATTTCAAGAAACAATGCTTTTCTTTACTCTACTATTTGCGTTGGGTCTTACCCGAAGGGTCCAATTGACCGTGACGTCACATGTGGCGCGCTGAGCGACATGGTGGCGGGTATGACGTCACAACCGTCCGATCCGAGTAAAAGGTTCTTGACTGGAAATATACAATGTGACCATGGTCGGTGAAGCAGCGGGGCCCACCACAGCTATCTAGCGGATTTTGTTCATATATTTCTTTTCGTCTTTATTCTGCTGAACTATTTTTTTTAAAGTGACCAGATATAGGTCGCTGAGACACTACCCGTACTCGGACAAATGCTCTCCAAGCATACCTTTGCCAGTTTTCAGTTTATGCAACTATATATGTGGGGGGAGAGTGCTGACATTGGTTGCTTCTGTTGTGGTTTATTTTGTCCAGCAGCACTGACATTTTTAGACAACCATATAGAGAAAGAAATGTTAGAAATTGCAATCTAAAATGATAAACATGAAGTTCAAATGTTTATTTATCATAACCAGCTACTTTTTGTGTGAATAATTGATTATATCATGTAGATTAATAGACTTTAAAACTTGAATTGAGAGCTCTCTGTGGCTGCCATCTTCGTGGTTGCCATGGCTTCCCTCTAGGTCATGTGATGAGGGAATCCCACCTATGATGTCATTCATGCATCACAGACCTTAACTCTCCTCCCACATGTTCAGTGGCATGAACTGAACAAACTAAGCAAAGGTATGTTTGGAGAGCTTTTGATGCTGGATTCGTTTGTATGTGGGTGAGGTATAGCCGGCGACTTTAAATCGTTTCTGTCTACGTGTAAACAACTACCAACAAGAGCCTGAAAACTAGGGCTTACTTTGTTCACAGGAATACATATATTTACAACAATAAAAAAGATTATGCAAGTTGAAGAAAAAAGCAATGCAAAAAGTTGCACAAAATATTTTATAAAGACTCAGTACCTACAAATTGTTCCTTTTTTTTGTTCGGTCGAGGGTATTTTTCTCCTCTGATTAAATACATTGTTCAGTACAGGTACACTGAATTGCCAACAATGGCGCTTAAAGTGTTATGCACTTTTTCTTTTACTAACAATGGTATTACAATACACACGCGGCTTATGAGATGTTAACGAAGAATTTGTTAATGGAATATTGTAGGGATTTACCTAAATATATGCTACATAATTTATTATATGTATATAAATAGCAGAAGCACATATGTTCTTTCCTAGTTGTTCAATAGTCATATGGCCTATGAGCTGCCATTGCGCAAATTTGGTAATGGCACACTGTGGATTTTCCTATATATATATGCTATATAATTCATTATGTGTATATAAATAGTAGAAACATGCAGTATGTCCTTTTCTATTTGTCAGGTGCAAAATTCCTATTTGATATGATGCTAATGGCTGCGCCTGCACTTCCGTTCTGGATGACTGATTCCGAGAAGGGTCCACAGCGAGGAAAGGAGGAAAAACGAGTGACCACAGTCCCATATTGAGCATACCCTTGCAGGATGAGTTTCCCATTCTTCAAGTACTGATATTGTGGTATTTAAACAGAAGTTGATGTAGATAAATTTCAAATATACTTCAAGCACTTTAATCTGTGCAAAAGATACATTAATGTATGACTATGTCTGAACAAAAAACTACTAAAACAATAATGGACGTATTCGATTGGGACCTTTCCATAATTTGAGCCAATCAGAGCTGTTCTTTTCGATTGCAAATGGCTGCCTCCTATGGGGGTGGCCATTTGCAATCGGGGCAGCTCTGATCTGTTCTTTTTTATTGCAGATGGCTGCCCCGATTGCAAATGCCTGCCCCGATTGCAAATGGCCGCCCCCATGGGGCGCAGCCATTTGCCGGGCTCAGACGAGTTCAACCGTGGCTAGTTGTCCCTCTCCTTTCAGCGCTGAATATGCTTATGCTGATTCCTCGCCTGTAGCCATCAACCTCGACCAGTTGCAAACCAGTCCTTGCCTTATCCTAGTAATTCACATAAGCAGAAGCCTCATGACTGGGTACAAACTGGTATTTAATCACTTTGACAAAGTTATCTGGTAGTTTCTATGCGTTAATGTTCTGATGGAGCCTACCCAGTTGCCCCGCTCTACCTGCGCTCTACTGATTCCTCCACCGCGCCCGGTGTGAAGTTAGGGTTGGATGCTGAATGGTTGGTGACTGAGTCGATTGTGAGCGAAGGGTTTGGCGTGGTCACGTGACCGGATTTGGTGGGAATTGAATCAGTGGTTGCACCTGTATGGTTCGATCTTAGTTCTTAGTTCTTAGTTCTGACACAAGGTGGATACATCTGGCAGGGGGGGGTCACTTCGGGGTGGTGTTTGAGTGCCAGGATTCACAGTGGAGTTGCGTTGCCATCAAGGTAGGTGGCACCACTATCGTGGTTGTATGAATACGGTGTGTGAATTACCCATGTTACGGATAAAATGGACACGGTCAAGCAGTTAATGGCAAGGTAGTGACAAGTATCAATTTTCTAAGTCTTTAGTTTGACTCGTGGGAAGTGGTGTAGTGCTTAAACAAATATAGAAACAATTCGTTTTTAAAGGAAATGTAGGTTTGGTTTTATTTTAAAGCTGCATAGTCCGATGAAAACATCAAATTTTCAAAACTAAAACAATCATCCAGCTTTGATTCTACATATCCAACTTAGATACTGGTGCACTTATTAAACACGTGTCACCACACAGAAGGGCATACAGAGCCAATTCAATAGAACCTGTTACTGCAGAAGTCTTTGGTGTCAAAGTTTTGGTGTGCTTACCAAAATTATTTGTGGATGGCTGCACATCACATAGCTAAAAAGTTAGACATTTAAAATAAAAGTTACTTCAAACTAAAGTAAGGGAGGCTATAACAATCAATTTAATATATTTAACTTTAAAAAATGACAGAAACTCAAAAACATCGCACTATTCAACTTTAAATAGTGAGGGAACGTTGTTCCCCCTCCGAATCAAAGTACATTTACAGGACAGGTTCAACACCATCCAGTGCTCATCGTGTAAGGAATCCTGGTCATGGGACCAGTGCCATGACAGGCATTGCAACAAAACGGAAACTTCATACCTAGAATGGGACGCGAACCCACAACTTCACAACCCCAGGGCGAGTATCCTAACCATTAGACTACTTAGGCTGCCAGCCTCAATCAGCTTACACGTGCATATCTATGTATGTGTCATTTCAACTCACATTCTGTGGATTCGCAGAAATAAGCGGTTAAATTCTTGGGCAGTGAGCCCTACGACTTTGGATTCGCACCGAGGTCTACATAAAGTATAGGCCTATTACTAAAAAAAAAAAAAAAGTATTAGTTGGCCGGGCTTTGGCCATAGTTGGATTATACAGTGGCGCCCCCTGGTGTTGTTAGGCGGAGTCCCCCGTTGCTAATCCCTGTGTGGTAAGTTTCCTTAATAATTTGGAACGCTCGTCGCTGCCAAAGGAGCTCAAGAGAGATTAATTATATAAAGTCTTACTTAGACTGGTTAGGAGTCATTCAACATTTTCAACATGTTAAAATCGCATAGTCTGTTGGTTTTGAGTTTCTGTCATTTTTCTGAGATAAATATATTAGGTTGATTGTTATAATCTACCTTACATTAGTTTGAAGTACCTTTCATTTTAAATGGCTAACTTTTTTAATATTTGAAGTGCAAACATGTGAAAGTAATTTTGGTAAGCACACCAAAACTCTGACACCATAGACCTTCTGCAGTAACAGGTTTTATAAATTGACTTAATATCCCCAACTGATGCTTAATAGGTGCATCAGTATCTAAGTTAGATATGGAGAATCAAATCTAAATAATTACTTCGATTTTGAATCTTTCCCACTGCCAGACATTACTAGGATAGGGCAAGGAGCAGTTGAATGAGGACCAATTTCCCGTGAGTGAAATTGATCTTGCTTTGAGCTACATAGTCCAAGAAAAGCATCAAATTTTCTAAATCAAAACATCAACCTAGATTTTACCCTTCGAAATGATATGACTACTTAGTATATTTTTTTTAGTAACAGGCCTATACTAATATATATATATATATATATATATATATATATATATATATATATATATATATAAACCATCGGAGTATGCATATTAGTTGTGGCCTGGGTGTGATAAAAATGGGGAATATTGTACCTAGAGCGGGACTCGAACCCACATCTCTTTGCATTCCGGGCCAGTGTGCTAACCATTACACCACCTGGGCTCCCTGATATCAACAAACTACCCACACCTACCTGTCTATGCGCTCCTTGCCTGAGAGGTCAGTGCAGACCACCACACTCGTCCCCCTGGATTTGTAAGTCTTTCAATGCTTACAATTACATACAGGCAGTGTACTTACACAGGCATACACAGGGGAGGTTCAACAACTGTACAGCCCATAGCTTGGTCAGGATCATGGTCACAGCAACCAGTGTCTTGGGGGTGATGAAAATGGGGAATATTGTGCCTAGAGCGGGACTCGAACCCACATCTCTTTGGATTCCGGGCCAGTGTGCTAACCATTACACCACCTAGGCTCCTTGATATCAACAAACTACCCACGCCTACCTGTCTATGCGGCTCTTTGCCTGAGAGGTCAGTGCAGACCACCACAGTTGCATAGTACGATGGTTTTAGAGTTCTGTCATTAAAAAAATATATATTAGGCTGATTGTTATAATCTAAAGCCGTGTTCACACGGGCAAAATGTGAGGCGAATCAGACAAATCGAATCAGGTGAGGCGAATTAGCGGCCCGTTCACACGGGCAGTACTTGGGCCGGAAATCGAAATCTGTGCATGAGCAAGTCCAGACTAACCAGCGCCAGTTTGGGTTCGTCGACGTCGGCCGAGAGAGTGTGGGTTCGACCTAGATATGTATGGATTGAATCGTATTGGTTTGGAACAGTCAAAACTTCTGCTGGGCAGTGAAACCCTAAAAATAAATGATGAAAAAAATATCTGTGCATAGATAGCGGTTTCATTAATTAAATTATATAATATGCGCTTTTGATCGACCGGAAAGTCAACAAACTAAGGTCGACTGCGCATGCGTGTGAGGTGCTTAATCCGCCTCAGATGCGTCCACACGGGCAAAATAAATCGAATCACAGAAATCGCCTCACGTAAACTACCTCGTTAGGTGGTTTACAGTATCCGCATCACGCGAATCGATTCAGCCTTAAACCACCTCAGACGCCCGTTCACAAGGGAAATGTAACCCGAACTATACACGTCGCTTTCTACGAATCGATTTACATCGCCCGTGTGAACACGGCTTAACTTAGGTTAGTTTGAGGAAGCTTCTATCTTAACTAGCTAAATTTTTAGATGTTTGAAGTACAAACATGCTAAATTTATGTTGACATCCACATCAAAACTCTGACACCATAGGCTTCAGCAGTAACAGGTTCTATTAAATTGACTTAGTATTCCCAGGCAACAACAAATTCTTAATAAATGCACCAATCTAGTTAGATAATATGCAGAATCAAATCTAGATCAATGTATTGGGTTCGAAAATGTGATGCTTTCATCGGACTATGCAACTTTAACTAGGTCATGTTGCCATTTGTCAAACTCGGCATGTTTTGGCGTTTCTAGGGGCCCAAATCCCCCCAAAGAAATGATTAATGAGTGAAGAAGTATCTAAGTTTGATACACAAGAGCAAATGTAGGCAAATGCTTTGATTTGGAAGATGTGCTTTCGTCGGATTATGTACCTTTAAAGACGGGTGTAAAGATAAGATTCCATATACGCGGTATGCGGTATGCGAATGCAAATGCGACAAAATAAATGGAAAAGCATGTAAATACACAGTAGTGAGTGCTTCCATGTCCGAATGCAAATGCAAATGCAAATGCAAATGTGAATGCGTCAAGTGAATCAGTCCATATACCGATCGGTGCGAATGCGAATGCAAATGCGAATGTGAATGCAAATGCAAATGCAAATGCGAATGCGAATGCGAATGCGAATGCGAATGTGAATGCGGCTTCATTTCCCATAGAATAACCTACAACTTTGACTTTCCTTCACAAATTTGGAGTAAAAAGGAACGAAAATAACATGGATATCTATGCCGCATGCCGCATGCCGTATGCCGCATACATGGAATCTTGGCTTAAGACTGGTGTCTCAGCGCACACTGCACTCTGTGATTCTGTGTTTACTTCAATATGACTTATGAGGTAAATACCTTACACAGGTCCCGCGCCTACCTTAAGTTGCTGAGGCCCTCCCGCACCTGTCCGCTGCCAGCTACACACTGGAGGCAATGAAAGGTGGGCGCCCAGTGGTCTCCTACTGGAGTGTCTGCGACGGGGATGGTTTGCTAACAAATCAATGACACATGATTGCCAAAGCTAATTTTGTTTTTGTTGTAACCAGTAGGTAATAACTGATTTCTAAAGAGAAAAAAAATGTCATTGAGGATCTAATGAGTATTCTTAGTAGTTATAAATGTGAAGCAGTTAATATTACTCAAATATAAATATTGTGCTATGATATAAAGAATATTCAAGCATTCATCTTTCAATGTTGACACATAATTGGCGTTTCACTTGAAGAACAACAACTCCTTCAGCCGTACACGTGCACACTCACACCAGCTCCAAGCGCATTCATTGTAGAGACTCCACCAGTCATATTGCACCTATGAATAACTAATACAGGTCCACAATCCCTTATCCAAAATCCTTGGGGCCAGTTGTATTTCGATATTCAGAATTTGTCGGATTTCAGAATAAACTATTCCTCCATAGGTAAAGGCATAGTCTAATCACTACTCGAATACATGTATGACAGCAAAACTCCAAACAATTGAAGAAATCATTAAACATATTGTCGATTTTCATTCCATCAGCTGCTAATCATGCATGCTTTATGTCCAAATTGTAAGATAGTCAAAATAGTATAAACATAAAATTGACAGTCCAGGTGGTACCAACTAACCTATCTGGCCCGTCTCTACTAGATAGTCTAATTTAAACAATATATTTGTACTACTTATGTATATTTTGAGGCTTGTCTATGGCGATCTGCACATGACTTTATATTCCTTAAACCATGTAATAAAGCAGGATTGTCTAATTACTGTGAGACCAGTGCTCGGGAAATAAAAAATAGGATACATGTATTCAAAAGATTTATTATTTACAACAAAGAAAACACAAGTTCATAAGAGAGCATGCCTATGTAAATATATATCATTTTATGGTCTGAGCGTCCATGCGGGTCAAAGGCAAGATCTACCGTGCAATCGTGGTATCCATCCTATTATATGGAGCCGAGGCCTGGACAGTGTACAGACGACAGGTGAAAAAGCTGCATGCCTTCATGATGCGACATCTGCGCTCAATCATGAGGCTAACCTGGAAGGACAAAGTGACAAATAAGGAAATACTTGAAAGGATGGGCTGCCCTCTATAGAAGATCTTCTGATCAAAAAGAATCTCCGGTCGACTGGACACCTCATGAGGATGTCATCAGATAGGCTACCAAAGCAGATCCTCTACTCTCAACTGTCTTCTGGTTACAGAAAGAGAGGGCGCCCTCGTCTCCGGTTCAAGGATACCATCAAGAGAAACCTGAAGCTGAGAGACATTAAGACCGACTCATGGACATCACTCTCACAGCAGAGAGCTAAATGGAGAGTGGCAGTCAAGTGATGAAAGCAGTCTTTGTCGGATCGCGACCGACAGCATGATGATGATGATGATGATGATATGGTCTGAGCAGACACAATGAGCTTGGCAGAATAGACACGTTGAGTATTGTTTACATCATTGATTTCCAGCACATGCACAAAAGTAATCAGTATGCATAGTCAATATTACTAGTACCTGGGTTATATAGTAAGGGTTATATAACATTTTCATTCATTATTTGAAATTCACCAGTCCGTTTAACAAGGAATTTATTTGTGTATGCTTTTTGTTTGCTTGCAGCACAAAGTGAGAAACTAAAGATGCTACATTATTATTGACAGAGCTACTCTCACCATCCCTAACTAATAATATAATACATAGATGAATACTTGTTTCGGTAAATGGCATAAAAGAACAACAAAAATAGTCTTTTACAATACATATAGTATTTTCTTAAATTGCGACCAAACCAAAATGCTAAATAATTCTGAACATGTACATGCGCATGCGCAGTAAAATGATGCATGCTGATTAGTTGGTTTCAGCTCTGCGAAGTACAGTATCGGTGGGAATAATTCGCAGAGCAGCTCTGTGAATAGCCAGTGCGATTATTTATCTCTGTACTTACGGTGATATTGAAGAATTGGACGGACACACACAGTGACAAAAACATTGAGTTGAAGCTCAGTGGGTTGGACAGTTTGAACTTATAAAGAATTATCAATTTATTTCAAGTATTCGCTCCACTGATTTCCATACAAACCAGCACCTGTCTGCTCTGTTCTGCCAACCAGACCGTTCCAAGATATATGTTGGTTGATTGGTTGTTGGAGTTTTACGTCCTGGCAACATCTAATGTCATATCAGGACGGGTACCGACTTGTGACAGCGTGCACTCATGGCGACTTTATAGTGCTGCCCCACTGGAAAATCAGGCCGCTGGCACCATGACCCGGTAGCCCACTCACTGACTCAGTCACATTATCCTGACACTGAGCTAACCAGTCAGATCTGAGTAAGTCACGTGACAGTCACCTCACTGATCAGCGTGTTTATATTTAGATATGAGTTGGGTCGAGCAACCCGCATTTGGAAATGCGGGCTGCTCGCCAAGACAGGCCCGCATTGGCCATCAAATGTGGGGCAGGGTTCACTGCTGTAACTCGTTGCTAGGAGATGCAGGTTGCGACTCTCCTAGCAACATAGGAAGGTTGAGCGCTAGGGCTCAGACCCATCGGACGTGTTTCTACACACTCTGATGTTTTATACGAGATTTAGGCTTTAATTGTCGGAATTCCAAACTCTATTAACTTAACGAAACGGGAGGGGATATATTTATTCATATTGATCATTATTGAAGAACTTAGATTGTACCAGTAGGGACAGGAATAAAGTTGTGAGCTCTATAAAGTGATAGGAACGTTCCTTGCATTCTTTACTATCTATCCTCCAGTCTCTTAGTATATTAACCGCTATGGTCAACTTGATATTAATATTCCATTATTCTCTATATAATTAAGGGCCTTATGCCCGGTGGGCTGTATGAAGCCGATCACCTCCCTCCAGGGAAATAATAACCACCTTCTTAATAAAAGCATGAATTACCGTAATAACACCTCACTGAGTAAATGCTATTTAGGCTGTTTATAAGTGACAGCGGCGGCACAGTGGAGTGTCCGCTTGGTTCTGGCTTACTTAAAGTATTATGACAAGCTATATGGCAGTGAGGAGAGCCAGTAAATTAAGGGAATAACTAATATACGACCATTAAATGCGTGAAAAGGGTCAATCCGTATCTCTATGGCACTCTGGCTCTCCACCCTTAGCCCGGGTTGCATAGCATGAAGGCGGTCAACGGGCGAGAGGCGGCGGCCCGTGGCAGGCCCAGGAAATTGACATGGAATTTATTACGAAAACACTATTTAGGCACGCAAATGGGTTCAGTACGGTTAAAGATATATACTTTATTTGGGGACAATGCTTCCATATCACATACTGCGTGGCTGGGTTCACTGGGTGCAGGCTTTTCCAGCTGGGGTTGATCTTGCAGACTGCAAGACTCCCCGGAAGCCTCGTCATCGATTCTGGGATGTAGGTGCTGAAGCTCTCCATGTGCACCACTGATATATTACACTGGCGGCACACTTCCCCGAAGTACACATCTTCGATGACAAAGTAAGGAATGTTCTCGGCCCTTCTCATCGTTTCGAACGACGTATTCACCGCGGTTCCGAGACAGTAAGGCGGGTAACTATCCCGCTGATGCGGATTCCGAGGGACACCAGTTTGCCAGGGACACTTCCATTGAAATGCATTGTTAACAGCCGTGAGCAAATCTTCATACAGAAAAAGTCAAATATCTCTCAAATTACACCACCTAGCCACAAACCGCTTGGAACACATATAAAAAACATGTTTAGCAAAAAGATTATATTAAATTGATACGGTTAGGGTTCTGGATTTCTATTAATTTGTAATAAAACTGACGTTTTGCACTGCGCGTACCGTCAAACTGAAGGCATTGTCAATGGACGTGAGCAGTCTTCATACAGACAATACAGAACAAGTGAAATATCTCTAAAACGACACTACCTACAAACAAATCGCTTGGTACACATATAGAAAACATGTTTAGCAAAAACATTATATTAAATTTATAAGGTTAGTGATGATGCTTTTCGATTTTGACGCGTGTGCAGAAGCGATGTGTCCCTGGGAAACTGGTGTCCCTGGGAAACTGCAACACCGCCCCCACTCATTCTGCGACACCGCCCACTTGGAGTATTTATGGCGAATGGGTTTGCTGGTGGAATTGTTCGATTCGCATAATCCAACGACTGCATTCCGAACAGTGGTCTGCTGGACGCTCAGTAGGTGAAGCATTCTGGGAATGTTGACGTAATTGTCGTCTGCTGTCCGGATTATGTACCGCGCCCTCTGGCAGCGAGTGATGGCAAACCGGAAGTCGGCCATGACCTTTATTTACAGATAGACTACATCACGGTTCCAGCGGCGCGGTGCATTGTGGGATGCATCAGAGCAAAACAACCCCCCAAGAAGCACATGGCACATGCTAATACACTGGGTGCAGCTATGAAATGTGCTAGTTTCAGCTCATCTCAGCTCTTGTTTGAAACATAGAATACCAACTAAAAAAATATATATAATAAATTAAGATATTAATCTTTTATCCAGCATTGCATTTATAATCAGCACATCTTATGCCATGCGCATTTAGATTTAGAAAAATCTAGGCACTCAGACTAGTGTTAAGCTGCATTTACACAGGCAAAAAGTAAAACGATCTAGGCAAAGCGTTTTACCTGAATCGATTTAGTGGCGCGTTTACACGCACTGAGTTTGAAGGCGGAAATCGATATCTGCGCATGAGCAAGTCCATACGAACCAGCGCCAGTTTCGGTTAGTCGACGTCGCCAGTAGAGAGTGGGTTCGACCTAGATCTGTATGGACTGAATCGTATTGGTTTGGAACGGTCAAAACTTCTCCTGGGCAGTGAAACCCTAAAAATAAATGATGAAAAAAATATCTGTGGATAGCTAGCGGTTTCATAGACTAAATTCTATAATATGTGCTCTAAAACGTTTCACGTAAACCACCTCCCGAGGTGGTTTACGTGAAACGTTTCAGGTGAAATGTTTCAGCCCTAAAACGCCTCAGCGGCGTGTTTACACGGGCAAATGTAAACCGATCTAGGCAACTGGTTCTACCTAAGACGTTTTAACTCGCCCGTGTAAGCGCAGCTTTAGAGCCATAGCCAGGGTCAGTTTTACTTATTTTATTCATGTTTTTATTTATATCCACACCACCTAGGCACAAACCGCTTGGAACACATATAGAAAACATGTTTAACAAATAGATTATATTAAAATAATAAGGTTAGGGTTTTGGATTTCTATTAATTTTGAATAAAACTAACATTTTTCACTGCGCGTATTGGCAAACTCAATGGCCGTACGCCTTTGCTTTGCTCCCAACGCCGTTTTCAGCGCATGCGCAGTCGGAACCGTGATGTAGTCTATTGAAGTAGGTGTTGGTGAAGTCGTCCAATAGAATGTCCACGAACGCGGCGTTTTCTGCCGCCAGGTGGCTCAGCTCTCAAGTCGGCCACCCGACGCCGAGCAAGAACAGATAGCCTATATTGTCTTTGGCTATAGTTAGTAGTTGAAACAGACGATGGCGACATCTTGCAAAACAAATGACAGGGGACCAGGCTATATATGCATCGAGCTAAGGTTCCTTATATGCGGTATGTGGCATGCGAATGCGAATGTGGTATATGTGGCATAGATATATGCCAACCCCGAATAGCCGATGTTTACTTTTTCTGCTGGGGGATGGTTAAACAAACAAACACACCAAAAAAGTTACCCATAACATTTTTGGGGGGTTTTCCTCCAAATTTGTGAAGGAAGATCAAAGTTAGTATTGTTTTCTATGGCAAACACAGCAGTATTCGCATTCGCATTCGCACCGATCGGTCCATGGGTCGATCCATTTGCCGCATTCGCATTCGCGTTTGTATTTGCATTCAGACGTATGGAAGCACCACTATTCATTTACATGCTTTTCGATGTTTTGCCGCATTCGCATTCGCATGCCGCAAACCCATATAAGGAATCTTAGCTTTTTAGCTGATCTCTCAGCACTATTTGGAGAAGGCCAGGGGACCAGGCAAGAAGTGAATAGCAAAGACCCTATAACACTAAGACGACTCACTCAGCCTGTACTGTGTAATCAAAATGATCAAACCCACCACCTGGTGCGCTGGCTGTTCTCTTGATTACACAGTTGCTATATTATATGTATAAATGTATATATGAATGTGAAAGATGTGTGTTGATGGTGATGCTGATGATGATGCTGATGATGATGCGTATTTGTTCATAGCAATTTCATATTGATGTGTATTCATACTTACCTATATCATGTATAATATAATTGTATTTGTTTACATGTGAACACCAACCAGCAGCCGGGCTGATCAAACCCACCACAAGGTGGCACTGCGAAATTTACATTACCATGGGAGAGATAGGGAGTGAGCTGTCTTAGTGTTATAGGGTCTTTGTGAATAGTCAGCAGAGATTGACTGAAGCCCCGTGACGGTCTTAATATTTACATTCAATTCATTGATTAAATGCAGGAGACATTCTAATCGTGAATAATAGACTACATCGCCATTTCAGCGGCGTGGTGCATTGTGGGATGTGTGGAAGAAAAACAAACCGGCGAGAAGCACATGGCACATGCTAAAGCCCCGTTCACACAGCACAACTTTAGGCCGAACTAGATAAGGCAAACTAGATGAGGCGAACTAGTGTCGTGTCCACACACGGAGCGGTTTAAGGCGGAAGTGGATATCTGCGCATGAGCAAGTCCAGACTAACCAGCGCCAGTTTGGGTTCGTCGACGTCGGCACGAGAGAGTGTGGGTTCGACCTAGATCTGTTTCGACTGAATCGTATTGTTTTGGAACGGTCAAAACTTCTGCTGGGTAGTGAAACCCTAAAAATAAATGATGAAAAAGA
The DNA here is from genome assembly GCA_030323885.1 of Branchipolynoe longqiensis. NCBI lineage: Eukaryota > Metazoa > Annelida > Polychaeta > Phyllodocida > Polynoidae > Branchipolynoe > Branchipolynoe longqiensis. The sequence continues at coordinate 21,687,635 of CM059198.1, read as the reverse complement.
TATCTGTGCACAGCTAGCGGTTTCATAAAGCAAATTTACTGGAAAGTCAACAAACTCAGGTCTCGACTGTCACGTCCTTAATCCGCCTCAAGTAAGTCGGTTGAGTTCACACATGCCACTTGCGTCGATTTAAGCTAAATCGCTTCATCTATACTACCTCGCGAGGTGGTTTACTTGAAGCAAACTAGATAAATCGATTCAGCCCTAAATCGCCTCAGAGTAGTGTCCACACGGGCAATGTGAGTAGACTTAGATGAGGCGAACTACTTGAGGCGACTTAAGGCCCGTGTGTGAATGGGGCTTAAGGCACTGTGTGTAGCTATGAAATGTGCTAGTTTCAGCTCATCTTGGCTCTTGTTTGATACATAGAATACCAACTAAATATATATATATATATATAATAAATTAAGATATTAATCTTTTATCCAGCATTGCATTTACATCAATATAATCAGCACATCTTATGCCATGTGCATTTAGATTTAGACAAATCTGGGCACTCAGACTACTGTTAGAGCCATAACCAGAGTCAGTTTTACTTATTTATTCATGTTTTTATTTATATCCTATTGTAAAAATATACGATTTTCGGTTCGGAATTATATTTTGGCAGAGAGCATTATTATTCTTGGGCGACGGAGTGGGGACAAGGTTATGTAAACTAAAAGTAATAATATCCCACTCCCATTATGACATGATATAAGCTGTGTGAAATATATGTTCATATATTATGCCTGAGATTAATGAAGAAATGTTCCTATATAAGATTCAGTACATGATTGTTGAAATGTTTCTCTATGCATCCATAAAGCGTGCAATTGGAGAAAAGACCATTTTAACAAAGATCTATTGTAATTGTATGCAGCTACCTGTCCCTACATGACCACTGGGTGGGCACACCAGCCTAATTTGCATATACACACAGGACATCACTTCTAGACTCTGCTTCAGACACACTGAAGAGAGATCATTCTACTCCTGGCTCTGGAGTGAGGCACACCTACTCTAGAGGAGGAACCCCAGACACTCTGTCTGATGCTAGCAAAATTCATCTATTCCAATTGAGTGTGTACACAGCCATAGGACTCCTGTCCCATGGGCTGTAGGCACTGCTTCTATACAGGCTAAAGTAGTAATGAAATTGTGTTCGGCTAGAAGGCAAGGGGTGTGGATGATAAGTCACTGGTAGGTGGACAGGAGTTGGTGTTATTAAAGCACAACTTCTCCACTGTTTATCTGTGTGACTTCTCTTCATTCTTCCTTAGCATTGGTTAATGAGTTGATAGACAGGTGAGATGAAGGGGGTAGTTTTGTAGTATTACCTGGTGTCCCAAACGTGGCCGGGCATTCAGTAATATTATACTATGGTTAATGACATATGTAGAACTAGAAAATGAGTAGGGTTAATCAGATATTGGTTATATATTTCTTTGAAACAAGTGTTTGTTGACACATTTGACATTTTAATATTTAGAACAAGAACTACTTATGTCTAGTCAATGGTGATGTAAACATCAGCCTGTAAAAGTGACTGAAATTGTATGTTTCTTAGCTCAAAATGATTAATTATGGAGAGTTGTGTCCTAAACTTATTCATTATATTATTATATTGCATCCATCCATCCATGTTTGTGCCAAATTGTTATGTAGTTTCATTAATTTTGAATAAAATTGAAGTTTTGCCCTACGCATATCGGCAAACTCAATGGCCGTATATGCCTTTGCTTTGCTGCCAGCGCCGTTTTCAGCGCATGCGCAGTCGGAACGGTGATCTCGTCTATTGGTTTTCCTTATGCCATATCCTAGTAATGCCGAGCGTCAGGTTAGGTAGTGAGAGAGAAGGTGTATATATCTACGTTCTCTGTTTAATGACGACTATTGGTTTGACTTGTTTGGATTTACCCAGGGCTTCGAATCACGTGTGCTCAACCCATTTGGTTATCCTGTCCAGTCTGGTCTGGTTATTGGTAAGAACTAATATGTGTAATCCATCGGATCTCAAATAATTCAAATACTCACCCACGACATCCTTAATCAATACTACTATGCAAATCTAAAGATCATAGGTTCGAATTCAACCAAGTCATTTATGATTGTCGCTACATAGCTTGACACTTGGCATTATTGGGATAGGGCAAGAATAAAAGTTGTGCTGATTTGTTTGGACTCAGCCAGAGATTTGATTCAAAACCCTATTTAATTGTTGTCCTTTATTTTTTGTTTTTATGGCTTATGAAATAGCGTCGGAATGGCATATATACGTATATGTAAAGCTACACAGGACATGTCAAGGGGAGACTGGACAATATAGTTTATTGATAATCAACATATGTAAATCAACATCAATAATCAATCAAATAATCAATCAATTAATCAACTGGGCTGGACAACATGCCCTACCAATGATAATCAAAATAAAAATGTCTAACAGTAATGTCCACCAACGGCCGCTCGGAGGTGCGTGTGGCGGCGGGGGCAGTCAGGTGAGCACTGTTGAATGCATCTGGCGTAGATTGCCTTGGCTATGGAACACAGCATCGGCCAACGGATAATACCTGAACCAACTGCATTACAGTGTCTTACGCACTGCAAGAGGGGAGCACCGTGTTCCGCCCCTTACATGCGGATATAGGCCTATGTTGTATATATATCCAAGCTATATATATATATATATATATATATATATATATAATATATAAATATATATATATATAAATATATATATATATACAGTAAAGTCTCTCTCAACCGACCGACCAAGGGACAGCCTATAAGTGGCCCATTTAGGGGGGGGGGGGGTCGGTTTAGGGAGTTAGGATATGGTTACAGTGGTATTGTTGGGATAATAAGGCTATCGATATAGAGGAGTGGTCGATCTGTGGAGGTGGTCGGTTAGGGAGGTTTTACTCTGTGTGTGTGTGTGTGTGTGTGTGTGTGTGTGTGTGTGTGTGTGTGTGTGTGTGTGTGTGTGTGTGTGTGTGTGTGTGTGTGTGTGTCTGTGTATTCCTCCTTTATGTTATTGTCTGTGTAGCCTAGCTAGAACTAGTAGAAGGGATTTAGTCTGAAACGATCCCGGATACTATTTTTAATGGAGGAATGTATCTCTAATTATAAATCTAGATAGAGTGGTGCATCTTGCGGTTGGCAGCATATACCATGTGTGTATTCCAGGACAGGAGCAGGCCTATATTCGTGGCGGGAAACTTAGGCGTGGGGGGCGGTGCCTGGATTCGTATGGACAGAAGTAAGTCATGTGACTTTCTGCAGTAAACATACATGTCGGCTGGAGAAGGAACATTTGTTCCATTATAATACTAGAAACGAATATATATCGAATTTGTCTCGTGCTTTCTACTCTGTTTCAACTAAGAACAAAGGTAAGCTTATGGCTGTTTATTCTTAGTCGTGACAATCAGAAAATAGAAGATTAAGAAGTGTGGTGTTTGGTATGTTCTTCGCTGGACGATAATATGTGCATTTAACGGTATAAGCTAGTGTCGTAATGAGTCACTCTCATTTTACAGTGTTGGCTGGTTTACGAAATAGCAAAATAGTGAATGGTAGACAGGAAGTGTGAACACTTATTTGTCTCTCATTTTTGCTTGAGTGCAAGTAAATAAGCAACACAAGGAATAATTAGACGAGTAGCATGTGGTGAATAAGGGGTCAAATTTCCCTGGATCATCAGCCCTAGGGCTAGGTACAAGATTCACCCCGTACTGCTGCAGTAGGGGTGCAAACCAGCCTTATGTAAAAGCTGGCGAAAAAACGGGTCAATGAAATGAGAGCCTAATTTCACAATCTAAGAAGCTACATTTATTCTTTACATCTGTTTTATTATTTACCCGCTACCTTTGAGTTGAAAAATATAATATAATATCTAGTTTAATAAGATTTAAAAGTGAAATCGACGGCGTTCTGCGGCCGCCATCTTGTCTTTTTTGCAATCTCTCCCATTTCACCAACTCTGTGCCTATATGCATAATATAGGTAGCCATTTGATACTGGAGCCACATACTGAAGCCTCACTTCCATACTAACGCTATTTTCGCCCGTATTTATATAAGGCTGGTCTTCACCCGTGTACTACACGGGTGAATCTTTTATCTACATCAGCCCTAGGTACAAGATTCACCCCGTACTGCTGCAGTAGGGGTGCAAACCAGCCTTATGTAAAAGCTGGCGAAAAAACGGGTCAAAGAATTGAGAGCCTAATTTTACAATCTAAGAAGCAACATTTATTCTTTACATATGTTTTACTATTTACCCGCTACTTTTGAGTTGAAAAATATAATATAATATATAGTTTAATAAGATTTAAAAGTGAAATCGACGGCGTTCTGCGGCCGCCATCTTGTCTTTTTGCATTCTCTCCCATTTCACCAACTCTGTGCCTATAGAAGTATCCATTTGATACTGGAGCCACATACTGGAGCCTCACTTCCATACTGGAGCCTCACTTTCATACTAACGCTATTTTCGCCCGTATTTATATAAGGCTGGTCTTCACCCGTGTACTACAACAGGTGAATCTTTTATCTACATCAGCCCATGCTTTTTCTAATCTGTTCTTGCAATAATTTATTGACTCGGCATCAATAACATTGTGTGAGAGACTGTTCCATATATTTATGATCCTGTTTGAGAAACTGTGTTGCTTTAATTTTGAAATGGCTCTGGGTTTTACTAGTTTGAGAGTATGGCCCCGACTGCCTTCTCTTTTATTCAAGGTGAAAAATTGGTTCATATCTATTTGATCAAAACCTTTCATAATTTTAAATACTTCAATTATGTCACTTCTTTTCCTTCTGTAGGAAAGGGTAGGCAGTTTTAATTCTCTAAGCCTTTGTTCATAGGGTAAGTCCTTTATAACTGCAACTAATTTTGTTGCACGTCTCGGAACCTTTTCGATCTCCAGAATATCTTTCCAAAAAATTGGGCTCCAAATTTGTGGACAGTATTCCAAAATTGGCCTAACAAGAGACTTAAATAGAATGAGAAAATTGTTCTTGTTGAGGTGATGGAAAGTTCTTTTAATTATTCCTACTCTCTGGTTAGCATTTGAGATGATAATCCTCATGTGTTTCTGATAGGAGAGTTGGGAGTCGAAGGTTATGCCCAAGTCATTTTCATAGCTGTCTTGTTGCAGGACAGTGTTCTTCATATTATAGGCATAATGAGGATTATTTTTCCCGTAATGAATAATTTTGAACTTCTTTTCATTGAAGGGCAATTGCCATTTGAGTTTCAGAATATCCTCTTGCAAGAGATTTTTATCTCTTACATCTTTTATTGCTCGAAAGACCTTTGTGTCATCCGCAAATATTTTTAGGTGTGATGAGACACTGCCTGGCAGGTCATTTATAAATCTGATGGTGTGCCCCACAAAAGACTATTAAACAAAATCAAAGCTCTGGGAATATCCGGATCAATTTCTGAATGGATACAGGACTTCCTGTCTGAGAGAAAGCAAAGGGTAGTCGTAGGTAATAAAAGATCTTCCTTTAAGAATGTCACCTCAGGAATACCTCAGGGAAGTGTGCTGGGACCAATTTCTTGTTGTTTATTGTTGCTATAAGAGCTTTAGTTATAATGTTATATGAAAAGAAGCCTCGCTCATAATAATGAAATCTTACATTCTTTTTTTTTTTTTTAATTTCTTATTGTTTATTGTTGCTATAAGAGCTTTACTGTTTAGTCCTTGTATTTCATGTGCTATTTATAAAAATGGTGTTGTTGTTTTCGGAAAAGGGGGGGGACATATATTTGGTTAATAGTTATTATTTAATTTCAGAACATTTTTACATTTATTACAAGTTTATCAACTAAATGGACTAAGGCGTAAATATAGATTGTAACAAACATAATTTAGATAAGGTTTCATATTTTTCATATTTTTATTTTCAACAAGTGATAATAATAAACTATTATTATATGTACACAATCACAACTCTGTTCAGTTCACGATTGACATCATAACTCAATAAATAAAATGTACAGAAGTTCAGTTCACCATTTATATCACAACTGAATTAACACAATGTACAGAAGTTCAGTTCACAATCACAGAGGCTGCACATCCGGATCGTGTCCCATCCCAACCAATGTGGTACAGCTGAGATCCGAGAGTCCGGTTATGTTTCAGACACTGGCGTGCTGGATGGTTGTGTGGGACCAGTGGTGTTCCAGTCAGTCGTGTCCCGATGTTCATAAAGTCCACCTCACATTCACAGAGGCTGCTCTGGATTGTGTCCCATCCCAGCCATTAATGTGGTAAAGCTGAGATCGGATAGTCCAGTGATGTTTCCGACACTGCTCGCTGGCATGCTGGATGGGCGTGCAGGAGCCGTGGTGCTCCAGTCTATGGGGTCCCACACGTCGGAGCTGTGCCATCGTCCACTGGTGGAAGGGCTGGGTCAGGGAGTTGTCCAGACGACTTCCGAGCCTCCTGGTTGTAATCCCGTCGGCGGGACAGGGAAAGCAGGGAACAGGCCTAGTAGTTGAGGCTGTGAACGAGGTGCTTGTGGAATCTGTTGTTCCTGCTGGGGTGGCAGTTGTTGTGATTGGGAGCGTAACCGCATTGTCAAGGCGAAACTGTCCGCATAGAACTCTCCCAAAAGAGAGGGTTGATTTCTTCTGCTATCGACCCCAGCCACGATCCCCACAGCATCAGCGGCGACACTTTCATCGGCTGTACCATCCCGCTTAGCCGGCCCTGCATTATTCCAGCCTCCTCCTGCTGGTCCTGCAGGTTTGACAGCAATTGGTCGGTGTTGGTGTTGGGTGTTTGGGGGCGTCCAATTATCGTCATCATCATCACCGCACGTAGGTAGTAGGGTGAGAGGGGCTGGACCGGAAGTCAAAGCTGTTGCTGTGGCTGTAGCTGTTGCTGTGGTTGTTGCTGTCAAAGCCGGCGGGAGGGGTTGCAACCTGGACCGCAAAGTCACACCAGATCTCAACAGCTGCCGCACGATGTGACTCCTGAGGAATCCAAAATGCTCATGGATGTAGATCTCCCGATCTAACAACTCCCTCGCTGAGGCACCGGACTTCAAATCACTCAATTTCCCGACCTTTGTCCGTATCGACTTGTACCAGGTGATGAGCGGTTTAGGGTCATCCAACCCCATCTCCTTCAGCTTCTCCTCCCACGCGCATCTCTTTAATGCAGTGTTCTTGTAGTCGCCACATCCTTTCACATAAATGTAGTCATGCAACCGTAACCACTCTGACATCTCGATGTGCTGGTCACTTGTCAGAGGTAGAGTGTCCAACTTCTTGCGCTTCACTGTCATCTTCCCCTGTGACAACGGGACTGCTGGAGGCGGCGTCACAGCACAGGGAGGCGGCGACACGTCCCAGAGTCCTCCTCAGAAGACAACCCGGAAGGTGAGGGTGCTGGTTTCCTCCGTGCTTTGGGGGAGACCTTGTGTGTGGCGTGCTCCTTCTGCGCAACCCTCTTGGATGCTATTCTCGTCCAAGTTGGTTTGGTCATGATGAGATGTGTCTTCGGCGCTGCTGGATTTGGAAATGAGCCCTCCAGCACCGCACGGCCTTTTTTACTCACAGCTTTCCGGGAGTAGTCTGGGGGTGGTCCGGGGTTGTCTGGCAGGTCTCCGGCCCAGTCTGGGTACAATCCGTGGATACACCGGGGAGTATGTGGGTGGTCCGGCATTGATCCGGGGTCATCCGGGGTTGTCTGGGACCGATCCGGGACTACTCCATGGATACACCGGGTAGTCCGGGGGTGGTCCGGCTCAGTCCGGGGTGATCCGGCCTCTGGTCTGGGTCTAGTCCGTGGCTCATCCGGGTAGGTGTGACCGCGAGGCTAAAAACAATCAAAATAGCGATTTTATCCAGGGTTGTCTGGGACAGTCCGGGGGTGGTCCGGCTAAAAATCCGGGGCTCGTCCAGCTATGTGTGATTGGGGCTTTACGTTAATCCGGAGCTGTGAAATAACCATGGATATGGGTTATTCTTTCTTTTTTTTTAATTTAAAAAGAGATAAAAGAATAAACATATGTCCAATCATGTCATCAATTATATAATTATTAAGACGACAATTGTTGTCTTATTATGAGTGTTATTGTATCAATGTCCTTTGTAGCCGCTGCGATGTCGGTGCCCTACGAGCGCTACAATGACGACATTGAGGCTGCGGACCAAAGTTCGCTCAGCTCGGACAATGGTGCACCAGCACCGACAGCGCGACCGGACGTGGTCATCCTACAGTGGAGGCGGCGGCGCCGGGAGGTCTTCAAGGACCGCTGGCCCTGGCGTATTGGGCTGGTGCAGCTAGTCACCGGCTTCATGTGCGCTGTCCTAGGTGATACTGGCTTAGGCATAGTAGTCCCCGTCCCCGTGCCCCCTCTTCTCGCTTAGGGATAGTAGTCCCCGCCCTGCTCTTCTCACCTAATTTTTGTTGGAGACTGGCTCAGGCATAGTAGCCCCAATACCGCCCTGCCCCTCTCCCCGCCTAATTTTTGTTGGAGACTGACTTAGGCATAGTAGCCCTTCTCCCCCTACCCCCGCCTATTTTATGTTTGATTTTTGTTGATTTGAATTGGTGTTTCTCGTAACCTGACCTTGTAGACAAACCTTGCTTTTCGTAGCTAGCCCTGTGCAAAATAAAAGCTTAACACTAATTTCCATACACTCAAAAAAAATAGTGTTCCCCGTAACCTGACAATACCTAGAAAATTCCGCGCCTACACCTTTTCAAATAAAGTGTTTCCCATAAGCCGGTACTGTGGCGTTCTCTGTGGTGGAGTGGTTAGAGTGTCTGACTTTTTTCTAGGTCGGACTCCTAATCTGAGGGTCGGCGGTTCGATTCCCTGTGCCCCCAGCTCTGCCAATTTGGATTTCCACCGCTGTGTATAACTTACAGTGTCATCAAAGCTGGTTGCTCTTATACCATGTCTATGTGGTGTCGGAGGTTAAAAATCCCTTGGGTCGGTAAAAGTGTAGGCTTGGGCTTTCTATCGACCAGCAGTGGAATGAGGAAAACCAGTCGTCTATGACTGAAATTTCCCCTGCTTAAACAACTAAAGGGGGAAAAAAAAAAAAAAGTAGAAAAACAGGCCCCATTCCTCCATCCCACCCCCAAATTATAATATACCGTTTCCTGTAAGTCGGCCCCCACTTATAAAAGCGGACCAAACCTACTTTTTTAAATAATTTATGTGCAATAAAAATAGATCCATCCTAATCCCTGCCCCCAAAGTAGTAGTAATAATAGTAGTACATGTCTACAATCCCTTATCCGAAATTCGTAATTCTCAAAAGCTGCAAAAACCCAAGTATTTTTACCCCCTTTTTTTGTGCAGCATATAAATATGTTTATACAGCATAAAAATATAAAACTGCCAATTAAAATGTTGTTGTACAGCATAAAATATAAAACTGCATATTTACCTACTTAATTATGATGACCCCGTTTACCGTTGACTTTTTAGGAACGTATCTAGAGTGCTAGGCGGGTGTTACTATATATCAAACGTGTACTGTTTTAAATGTTTTAACTTTTGTTTTCTGTGTTCAATTTTCTCCTAGGAATAGTAAATGTGGTCGTGCTGCCCCTGGTGTTGAATCTCGGTCCGGAGTCAGTTCATCCCATTCAGCTGAAAACGGAGAACCTGTGGGGCCTAGGACTCTGGTCAGGTTTACTCGTAAGTCCACTAATCGCCAGCCAGCCTTTGTGTTGAAGCTGCACAGTCCAATTAAAACATAAAATTATCAAAACCAAAACACCCCCGTCGGTGATGTTTAAATGGATTTAACACAAAGTATAGTGAAAGCTGGATTTTGGACTGTTTGCAATCTACAAACAGTTACAAGCCATAAACAAAAAGCCAAAAAAAAATAGATTCAAAATTCAAAAGATTTGAATCAAATTCGACTACTGCTGCCAAGTGGTGAAAACAAGTGTTAACACGCTTATCCGTTATGAGCAGGGTGAATAAATTCATCACACACAAAAAATAATAAAGATTTGATCCTAGATAGCCAGAGAGGATGGCCTAATGAGTTGAGCATCCGGCTCCTGTTTTGGTAAGTTGTGGGATTCGAACCATGCTGGTTCGAACCCCGGTAGAGTCAAACCAAGACTTGAAAATTGATACTTGTCACTACTTAGCCTGGCACTCATCATTACTAGGATACCTCAAGGAGCAGTGGAATGACGAAGACCAATTGTCGGTGATTGAAATTTCCCCTGCTTAATCAATTAATGTACCCCCCAAATAAAATAAAAAACTGAATTACTGGTACAATCATTAAATATTTATTGCTGCACAGAGGGAATACTAAATAAATTTTATAAAACCTCATTGCTGAAGCCTATGGGGTATAACATTTCTATGTGCATGCCAATAATAAGTTGACAGGTTTTCACTGAAAACATCTATTTAAAAAATTACCCTTTAAAATTGACGATACTTCGAATTAAAGTTAAGTAAAATATAATGGTTAACCTAATATATTTATCTAATAAGTATGGCAGAAACTCAAAAGCATCCGATTATGCGGCTTTCCCTAATTGGTGTCTGCTGAAAAGGAAATCGGACAGGATGGTCGAATGAGTAGAACACTCGCTTCCCCTGTGGAAGGTCTTGGGTTCGATCCCAAGCCAAGTCAAAACAAAGACTTAATAAATTAGTACTTGTCTCTACATTTCCTGTTACTTGACATTAGGCCTAACAAAAAGAAATCTGTTTCCGGTTTCACGACCGACCCTGCAAAAAAGACTGCCAACTGTAATATTTGTCTAATAAAATGATTTAACCTTTAGAAATAAACCCCTTCAGACCCTCACAGATACCTGGTGATAGAATTCCTTGCTTCAGTGAACTGCTTCTGATGAATTACATGAGTTGTACCTTTTGTGCGTGCTAAATTACATCATGGTAAGGGGATTCGTGATTTTTTTTTTAAATCTCTACCTACCCTACTTTTATGCTTGCCTACAACAAGAAACATTTTTAGGGAAGCCGATTTTTTGCAATTGAAATTTCTTTTGATTAATCAATTTAGAAATTGTGTGTGTTTTTTTATTGGACTACTGATTCATATGTTTGCTAATAATCGAGTTGAGAGGTAAAATATGTTAATTTATGTGCTCAACCTTTCCATTTTCAGTTAATTATTACAGGGAGCCTAGGAGTCCGAGCAGCGATGTACCAGAGTGTAACAACAGTGAGTTTGATTCCTCTATGTCTAAGATTTCTTACATTTTGCATAATTGACGACACGAACAAGCAGCTCATTGAAATGGAATTTTATTCAATAAGACATAGGGTTGTAATAGTCAATTAAACATTAAGTTACAAGCAGGAAGTTTGTCCATCCGATGAAGGTTGATTCAGGCCCTCAACCCCATCACCTTCGTTCGTTCGTCGTTTGAAGGGATGGGTGGGTGGCTGGGTTGAGGTGGTGAGTTGCTCACCGGCTGCTGGAGTGGAAGTGGGGTTTGGTGGGTCTCGGGGGGGGGGGGCGGGGGGGGACGATGGGCGGTCGTGACGTCAGAGGTCTCGCAAGAGACTAGGGTTCTGGTGAAACCCATTATGGGGGGTGGTGAGTGTAAGGAATCGAACCTAGGTGGCCCCATCGGGGAGACTCCTTGTTCGCGCGCAAATTACCCATGTTGGCGAACCAACATGAACAATGCTAATTAATGCACTGTGGGATGAACAATCAAAAGCTTACACTTGTCAGACCTAACTCTATTATCAAATAAATATAGGATTTGTAAATTATTTCAAGCTGCCGTGGAATGGAACTGTTTGTAATGTCTTTCGGTGCTCCTATATATGAGCCCATCTGCAATATGGTGGCTGTCTCGTCTGCACTGACCCCTGCGGTGTCAAGAGGACCGGCAGGTGGCAGCTGACTAGACTGGCCGATTCCACCAGTGGACCCTTCCACCACAGCTAGCGGCCACCCCCTCACTTGAGGTTATATTACCCGGCTATGCAGTGGTCTGCCATTCCGTTCTCCTACCAGGCAGTAATAAACAGAGACGACCCCAGTTGTGAATCAGAGTTACCGTGTCTCGTTCCTTCTTGCGGAGGAAAATACACCGGTCCATCACATTATATCATTTGTCTTCCTTTTATTCTCTTTCAGGTCTATGCCTACTTTGGCAATATTTTATTTGACTGTTTAGCCTTCATCACCTTCATCCTACTGATTATTTCCGAATCCAGCGGTTTCTTCTCAGAATTCACAATTGTGAGTATATTCTGATATAAATATAATTGTTAAAACATTTAATATAATAATAGTTATGTACATAGATATGATTCAGCCCTACATCGAGAATGTTAAAATGAATTTCAAAACTCTACTCTCTCTCTCTCTCTGGCTCTCTCTGGCTCTCTTTCTCTGGCTCTTTGTGTCTCTGTCTGTGTGTGTGTGTGTCTCTCTCTCTGACTCTGTCTATCTCTCTCTCCACTCCCCTCTCGTCTCTCTAATCGTCTCTCCCCCTTTCTCACCTGACCCCCCCCCCCTCCTCCTCTTTCTCCCCTCCATCTCTCTACACACCAACTCTTGGCCCTCTCACCTGATTTGATCAAACATATCTCGGACTGGCTAATCTGATATTATATGTATATATAAAATCCCTCAAACCTCAAGCCTCAAACTCCATATCGGTCAATAACCTGCACACACACACACACACACACACATACAAGCGTGCGGCTAAGCGTAAATTCTTGTGTGAAGATTGATTAATGTGGTGTCATAGATAACTGCTGCCACTTATTTAATATTTATTTAATTAACTAATTATTATCTATGTTACTAGTGACATGGACATAATATACATAGCATAAGGGATGGTGGGCCTGCCATCTGTTGGCAGCATGAGTTGACTTATTCAGTAAGCCCGCCATCAGTTGACAGCAACTTACACATACTGCCTATAGGTTTCCGCCAGTTCTACTGATTCCCTCCATCTCTTTCCTACCAGCTCCACCGATTCCCGCCATCCCTTTCCTACCAGCTCTATCGGTTCCTGCCATCCCTTTCTGTTTTGAGTTTATGTCATTTTTTTATTAGATAAATATATTGGCTTGATGATTAAATCTAATTTAATTTAGTTTGAAGGAACCTTTTATTTTAAATGGCTAACTTTTGAGATATTTGAAGTGCAAACATGTCAAATTAATTTTGACAAGCACACCAAAACTCTTGATAATATAGGCTTCTGCAGTAACAGGTTTTATTAAATTAACTTGAGTCAATTGAGTCAAACCAATTGATACTTGTCGTTTCCTAGCCAGGCACTCTGCATTATTAGGATAGGGCAAGGGCTGGTTGGCTCAGTGTCAGGATAATGTGACTGGGGTATCAAGTGATGGTGCTGGCAGCCTGGTCTCCCATTGGGACAGCACTATAAAGTTTCGATGAGTGTGCACTGTCAGTGTCACAAATCGGTACCCGTCCTGATATGACCTATGTTGTTGCCAGGATGTAAAACTCAAACAACCCAACCATCTATGCAGAAACAAATATTTAATAAATGCATCAGTATCTAAGTTGGATGTGTAGAATCAAATCTAAATAATTGTTTTGGTTTTGAATATTTGATGCTTAATGGGACTATGCAGCTTTAATTTCCAGCTTGTTGACTAATTTCAGTACGGCCCAAAGGCACCTCTGTACCTGACACAGCTGGCGCTGAACATCACCGTGTTTGGCGGCTTCATCTTCATCCTTGTGGCATTCACTCAGTACTACGAGGATGTCTTCTGTGGTGAGCTCCAGTGTCTGAGGAGAGCCTGTCACTGCTGCCTGCCCTGCTGGTGTCCAAGGGTATGTCATCCTCTTTAAGTTTAAGTACAGTAAACCGTCGTTAAGCTAAGATTCCATGCATGTGGTATGCGGCATGAAAACACATGCGATTTTCAGTCTTTCTTGCTACAAATTTGTGAAGGAAAGTCAAAGTTGCTGGTTGCTCTATTGCAAATGGAGTAGCATTCGCGTTCGGTCCATTCACATTTGCATTTGTATTCACATTCACATCTGGACATATGGAAGCATGACTATACGCTTACATGCTTTTCCACTTTTTGTCGCATTCGCGTATATTGGTGCTGTCACATTACGACGCTTCTCCCCGGCGCACCGCCAATGCGCAAAATCACTTTTAATTGTCGAGAGACGTCAAGCTTTTCGGCATCAGCGCAACGTATTGGTAGTGTGCGGCTGACGTTGTGGTAAAGGTTTGGCGTGCCGTCCTGATATGACCTTAGATGTTGGTAGGATGTAAAACAACAAAAAGCAACCGTTTGGCGCAACGTGTGGGAATGGGCCTCACGCACGCGGGGCGTGTGTTTACCGTTTGCATAACGATCTTCCAGCGCATATCTCGACGCGCCCCTAATGTCGCCATAATGTTGGCACCCGCGCGTCGTCACACGTCGAAAGTTTTGCGCAAGCACAAAACCTTTGACGTGCGATGACGCGCGCCACCGATCCTCGCCGACCGTCGCCATCAATCAACTAATACCAACGCACGTCTAACGCTTCCTGACTGACGTATCCCAACGTTCCGCCAAAAAAATCAAATACGTCGACGCGCGTTGGTGAAAAGCGTCGTAATGTGACGGCACCATATGGAATCTTAGCTTAAATCCGACATTGTTAAATCCGGAACTTTCGGTACCGACCTGGAACATTTTATCCTCCTTATCTGGAAATCACGCCATGTGATTCAGGCGAGGAGGGTGAAGTATAAAACCATTAAACGGACCCGGTATAATACGCCTGGATAGATCAAACCGACTGGGTTAAACCTCAAATAGCAAATTCTGTGACAGTAGGGAAGGAATAAGTGGAATTACATAAGCTGTAGGACATGGTCAAAGGGGTTCAATCGACCAGCCGTGATGGCTGAATCAGTTGAGCGTCCGTCTCCTGTTTTAGGAGATCAGGAGATCAGAACCCATGGGTTAGTGGGTTCGAACCCTGGTCGAGTCAAACCAATGACTTAAAAATTGATACGTGTCACTTCCTAGCCAGGCTCTTGGCATTATTAGGATAGGGCAAGGACTGGTGTGCTCAGTGTCAGTTGAATGTGGCAGTGTGATATCAGGTCATGGTGCTAGCGGCCTGGTCTCCCAATGGGGCAGCACAATAAAGTTGCCATGAGTGCACACTGTCACAAGTCGGTACACGTCCTGATATGATCTTAGATGTTGCTAGGACGTAAAACAACAAACAAACAAAAGGGCTTCAAAGTCACTATTATTCAAAGTGGTGTGTGTGTGCTAGTTTCCTTGTGGAATTCTATAGCAATGAATCTCCCTGCAGCCTAATTAAAAAATATAGAGCAAGAACCTTAAGTTTGGCTTCAAGAACTATGTGTTGAACATAAGGGGTTTATTTTGATAGATATGTCTATGGTACACAACTACCCTAATTACGGTTTACAAGCACACCATGGCCGCGTTCAGGGTCCGTCTCGGAGGCGCCTCGGAGATGGCACTGACGTCACGCTAGTCTGAACTGCACAAGCAGTTTGTTGCCTCGAAAATGACCGCCCCCTTAGGCGGCGGCCATTTGCAATGGAAATGTTGCACTGTGATAGGCTGAAACTACCGGATACGGCGGCCATTTTCTAGGCGCTTTTTGTCTCCTGATTGAAAAGGGAGGCATCGCCGAGACGCACCCTGAACGGATTTAAGCCAAAAAGCATCGCCGAGACGCCTCCGAGACGGACCCTGAATGCGGCCCAGGTCGCAGCTTCAGTCCCTCCACAGGGAGTAGGCACTAATTCAAAATTCACTAGATGGCAGCACTGCATGTGAGAATCGCTCTCCTTTTCTCACTGATGCCATCTGGTGACGTCTTTCCCTACTCCCTTTCCTCCTGAACTTCTTGTGCTGCTCCTTTTTGTTACACATTACACAGGAATGAAAGATCTCCGCGATTTCGCGGATTTCCGCGATTTTTTATATTTACTGATTAATGATAAACAAAATACCAAGGAATCAGGATGTATATGACAACAACTGGTTAGTTCGAAATCCCCTTATATGTTGCAAGAACATAAAACCCAAACAAGAAATTGTTAGTTAGGGGCATAACTTTCTCTTTTTTTTTGTAACCCTAAGGTCTGTTGGTATTCTTTTTACAAATGGTGCCCTATTTGTTGCAGGTGGTTGAGCCTGAAGAACTGATGTCCGAGGACGGGCGACCCCCAAGCCTGCCCATATAGGAAGTCTCAAAGCTTTTCTGCACGCCAAGGCGTTATGCGCAAGAAAACTGCTTAACTGGCTATCACTTCCGTCGTCTTGCGCATAAACCGGGGTAGCAGCAATGCGCAAGTCTGGGTTGGTGACCGTTGGTTCCCGGCTGCCTGATACCCGGATGGTGGTAAGGCTGATGTAAGGATTAACACTGGCCTTTGACCTTTTACTACAATGTTCTTAAGTGAAAATGTGGGAGGTCCATGTAACTTCTACAAAGCACTGTTGGGATGGCAGGACTTCCCTATTCTCGGAAGTGTGGTGTAAAGAACTCGCTCTGCTAAGCAAATATTGTGAGCAGTGTAGGTGTGGGTGCGTGCGCGCATGCGCATGCACATGCGCACATGCCTACAGCCACCTGCCCACCATCCGGGCATCTCAAAGCCCCGCACCTCCACCCATCGATGGAAGAGCTCGAGTAGTACAGATAGACAAATAAGTGTTCACACTTCCTGTCTACCATTCGCTATATCGCTAAGGAGCAAGTTTAATGCTAATGTGCTTGGAGATTGTTCATTGGTTTACTATCGCAGTGATGCCTGACCCATGAATGAATGACTGGCTTCTGAGCTTATCGGCGAATTGAAGGCGGGGAATTATGTGCTGCAAAAAGCAAACAAACAAAACACAAAAACCATGTTTACAGTAATATTGTATTGCCAATGGACGTCTTGCTATCCAGTAAATGCAATGGACTGATCCAATTACTGGTGGTGCCACTTGGCGGATGAATTTCACGTTTTGGTCTCAGGTTAGAACTTCGGGGGAGGGGGTGGGGGGAGGGGGGGACAAGCCGTCCCTATGTAACCTCATGTTGGATATACAGTCATTAACCAGTCTTATTTCCATTAAATGCGATTCCAATTCAGTTTATGTAATCTTCTATATAGAACTCGGTGTTTTCCTGGAATGTCGAGGATGTTATCAATGCTATGTCGGCAGGTGATGATGCTTACCTGGAGGGCGTCGCTTTGTGATTCATTGGCAAAATTGTGTTGCATCGGGTTGCAAGTATGGTTTTAGGTTCATAAGCATATTCAGCGCTTTACGGAGCCACCCAACCAGCCACGGTGCGACCCAACCAGCCACTGTTGAACTCGTTTGAGCTCGTTTAAAGTTGTTTCCGGTACAAAGGCTAGGGGACCAGGTTGGAAACTGAGCGATAATAGATGAAAACTTCTATGCCTCTGCCTAAGCAAATAAATGCCAGGGGACCAGGCTAGACCTCCACAGAGCTAGCAGTGTAGTAAAATATTATTTTACTAGTTTATTGTTCAGATATTATCACATATTTATGTATCTTTTGCACAGATTAAATTATTTGAAGTATATTTGAAATTGATCTACATTGATTTCTGTTTAAATCACACAATATCACTACTTAATGAATGGGAAACTCATCCTGCAAGGGTATGCTCGATATTACCCAGTGGGAACTCGTTTTTCATCCTTTCGTCGCTGTGGACCCTTCTCTTTAGGTTAGAGTCCGAGCCGGACTATTTCGCCTTGTTCAATGTATTGAAGCTACTGGCTGCTTCCGGTAAGAACCGGCACTCACCAATCTCCTACTGCTCTTTTGCAATAGTGTTTGAGAATCCCTCCCTCCCCCCCCCCCTACCAGCACTACCAGCACCCACATATGGTACAGTAAAACCCTGTTATAACGCAATCTTTGGGGGCCCATAAAATGTCATCATAAAAATAGTGTGGTCATGCTAAATTTATTTAATTACTTTTGAATTAAAGAATTTGGGGTCCAATGAATCATCACGTTATATCCGAATTTGCGTTAAATCATGGGGCGTTATAACATGCTTTCACTGTATCTTGTACTAGTACTTGACCTATATATAATCTCGGTGAAATATTTTTTCGCAGTAGCTTCAATGACGTCTTAATGATATAAATCAAATGCTTGGATGTAATGCTAGTACCTCCACCTACACACACACAGAGACATACACATACACCCCTCTAACTCCATCTCACTTCTCAGTGTCTCTACAATTGTTTTGTTTTGTTTGGTATTTATATGGTAAACTATGATGAACGCTATAGGGCTTGTCGCAAATGACTAACGTCATACGCTTCGGTGCATATTCAAATGGTCAGTTCATCAAAGAGACTCAAAATCTATATTTAGCTCTTTGGTGTAATAGTGACAAGCTTGCTGCAAATGATATCATATGCTAATATTGTTATTTAAACAGGCAGTTGACCGGACTGACAGACTCAAACAGTCTATATTTAGCACTTTGATGTAATTTAGCAACAACCTATGTCCGGTCCAGTGCTAATTGATGCGAAGTGACATTACCTATCCCTACCACTAGGGGGAAAGGCAGCGCCACCAGGCAAGAGTCCTGTCATATTCTTTCCCTGCATTCATGAAAACAAAATATATAAAAAATGCAATATAGAAGAGGTGTCCATTTAAAACCTCCCATTGCAAAAGGGTTAATATTGATGAAGGTATCGCCAAGTTAGACGTCTTAATTGAGTTAAAAACAACATGGTCCTTTTGAAGTTTTTCTCAATTAGCGATTAGTGCTGTGCATGCTCGATGGTGGCGCCACCTGGAGGGTTTGCTGAATAATAGGGAATAAATGATGGTATCTATGAAACGTCTGTTATTTATATTTGCATCAGTCCTTATACATCACGGCCCATATGCATGAATCGGTGTTAGGCTTAGCCGGTGCTAGGTGCTAGCTCTGGGGTAGCTATCCACGGCTAGGAGGGCCTTGGTTAATTAGGTCAAGCCATATGCACCGATGTCCAAACCGGTCCGGATAGCTAACGTGTACTTATTTATAGATTTGGGAAATCCCTAGATTCGACAATATGAATAACGCCGCCAATGCGGCGGCGGCGTTAATATCGGTTCGAATTTAGGGTTAAATTGATCAAATTTCACTTATGGCGTATGTAATTCTGTTAAATATGACAGCATTGAATAGATTTGGGCCTAATATATTGCCTCCGATGCGGCGGTGGCGGCGATCTGTTTTGTTGATATTCGACAGTATGGATATCGACGTCGAGGCGGCGGAGATTTGTTTAGTTTACATTCGTCGATTCGACAATATTAATATCACCGCCGCCGCGGCGTTAATATCGGTTCGAATTTAGGGTTAATTTGATCAAATTTCACTTATTGAGTATCTAATTCTGTCAAATGTGATAGCATTGAATAGATTGAGACCAACACACGCACACTAACCGGTGCGGCTAGCAGTTACACCTGACTTGAAATCAGGGTAGCTTAGCCTAGGCTACGGTCGGTGGCTAGCGCTGGCATCGGTTGATGCATACGGATTTCCCACCCTTAGCCGTGTGGAGCCAGCCAAACCGCGGTTACGGCCCTAACACTGGCTCATGCATACGGGCCCACATGTATACACACAGAATGGTTTATGTATATAATATATTATGAATAATTCTTTTTCTTTCACCCCTTAAACTACTATGCTACTGGTTCTACCTGCTGATACTGTGGAGTATGATATGCTGTCGTTTAATGTTAGGTTAGTGCTGGTTTTCAATGTGTGCAACTATTGTAGCGATTTAAAGACCACATAACTACTATATATAATGTGTATAGTATTAATAGTATTTCACATTCTACAACATATCCGTCAGGTTAGTAGATCATATGGTATGCCTGAGCAATGTATCTGTTTGCTGATGGACATGCTTCTTTCGGGGGTGGGGTGGGGTGGGGGGAAGCATCCGGTGGTATATTGTGACGTCATGATTCACTTACATCACAGACCACTTTAAGATCAAATTTAGGTAAGTGTTTTAGTTTTGAAAATATACTTTTATGGGATCATGGATCTTTAAATTGATCTGACCAAGTCCGAGTCAGTCGGCCGACTGGTCCGAGTCAGTCGGCCGAGTATGAGCACGCACACTGAGCAGATTTGCTTTAGTCGGCCAGACAAGTGACTGGAACACTTTGACTGCTTGGGCTTTCGTTTAGTATTATATAATTCAGTAACACGAAAGCAGAGTATCTAAAGTGGTAATTAAGGGTTTTTATTATTTGAATGATTCTAAGTATCTCATAGGTATATTGTCTTGTTCAGTCTAATCATCATAATTGTGTCGGCTACCATGACGCTTAACCCTAGCCCTTAGGTCTTTCAGATGGGAGGGTGGGGTGGCTGAGAAAAGGTGAGGCAGCTCCATGCACCACGCGGGTTTGGATGCTGCGGAGAAGTGAGCAGCGCGGGCCGGCTCCATGTGGTGGTGGCTGGAATTTACACTAGGTGGCGTGGGAGTGCGTGATTTGGTCTCTACCCGTAAGGTGGCGCCATGGGAAAGCGTCAGCAGCATGTTGGTATATGCTTTCGTGCCCCAAATTATCCATGTTGACTACAACATAAGGCAATGTAACCACAACTATAACTAAGATATATGTTGTAAACTAATAGGGATACTCACTCAAACTTATTTGCAATCAAAATCTGATGGGTAAAAGTCCATAATTTGGGGAGACGTTCAGTTTGAATTTTTATTAATTAGTTACTTATACCCCAGTCACAATATACTTGTGATCGCCAAGTGGTGGGCGTTTGGTCAGCGACCTCCGGGCGACCATTTTGTTCATAAGGAGGTTGCAGATGCTGCACCAAAAACCTCCTTCCAACCAAAATGGTTGCAAGGAAGTCGCTGACCATTTTCAATGCTCGCAACTGACCGCCGACCATTGTCTTTCCCACTTTTGTTGTTGTTGCTTTGGTCGCAAGGAGGTCGCCGGCTTTTGGTCGCAAGTCGTGGTGTGACTGATGCCTAGTTACTTATACCCCAGTCACACTACCGTTTGCGACCACCTTAGACCAAAGAACCGACAGTCACCTGTGACGTCCTTGCTACCAAAACAATGGTTGCCGATGTCTGGGCGTCACTGCTGACTGTGGGTCTTTGGTCTAAGGTGGTCGCAAGCTGTAGTGTGACTGGGGTATTACTCAGAATGACCTGAAGTGGTTTAAGAGTTAAATCCAATGTATGGCCAATATGTTGGAAACACCAGTTCTCATCCGATCACCAAAGTTGAGCAATGTTGAGCCTCGTCAGTATTTGGATGAGTGACCACGTGAGAACACGAGGTGCTGTAGACAAATCTTGATACAGACTGGTTAATCAGCGGCAGGTAAGTAAGAAATGACTGTGAATACATTGAAGTTTTGGTGCAGTGGCGCTGTTTGTTGAAGCCATGCTGTACATTGTACATATATTATGCACATTAGTCGCATATAGACACGGCTCACACTGTACAGAGTCGGCCCGACGCTCTAATTAGTCTCACATAGTTGGTGCCGCCGACACCTCTCTTGGACACACATTCAAGTCACCTTCGACTATCTAGTAAACTGACCTGCTCACACCGACCAGACAGTCGGGTCCGATAGGCGCAGTCAAGTTGCATAATCTGATGATTTTTTAAAGTTTTTTGAGCTCCTACCATTTATTTTGTATCTATATATTTTTGTAATAGGTTCATCATTTTTGCCTACTTTGCTTTAACTTAGAGTACTTTTTTATTATAAATGGATTAAAGGGTTAAGTTTCGAGATATTTGAAGTGAACATTTGCTAAATACTTGACATCGGAGGCTTCATTTACCCATTTTCTGCAGGAGCAGCGTAGTACAGGATTACCTCACCTAGAGCTACACTGGCAGCTGGGTGGTTTATTTACCCATTTTCGATGTACAACTTGCAGCTGTGATGGGTTCTATTAAACTGACTTCGCGATGCACAGTCTGATAAAAGCATCAAATTGACTTAAAACTGCATAGTCTGATAAAAGCATCAAATTTGCAAAAGCAAAACACTTATCTAAATTTGAACCTACATATCAAACTTAGCTACTGGTGCACTTATTAAGTAATTGATGCTACATAGAATAGCATACTAAGTCAATTTAATAGAACCTGTTACTGTTGACGCCTATGGTATCAGACTTTTGACATTCATGTCGAAATTATTGTTGAATATTTACACGCAGGCCACAATGACATCACAACACCTCACGGTCACCTTTTTGACATCAATGAATATCAATATGGTATAATATTCATGTTTGTGTTATCAATATTAAAGCTGCATAGTCCGATGAAATATCAAATTTTCAAAACCAAACCCATTATCTAGATTTGTTTTTACATATCTAACTTAGATACTGATGCACTTATTAAGCATTTGTTTCTGCGTCGAAGGCAATACTGAGTCAATTTAACCGAACCTGTTACTGCAGAAGTCTATGGTGTCAGAGGTTTGGCAGGCTTGCCAAAACTAATTTTCCATGTTTGCACTCAAAATATCTCAAAAGTTTACCATTTAAAATAAAAGTAACTTTGAACTAATGTAAAGTAGATACTAGTGATCGATCTCATATATTTATCTCAGAAAAAATACAGAAATTCAAAACCATCGGACTATGCAACTTTAAGAAAGTTATGTTTTTATATATTAAATATGTGCATAAAGTTAAAGACAAACTCCAAGGTGCCTTGCGGTGACCGTACGATTTGTGAATAGATCAACCAGAGAGCGCAATGCCGTAACATTTGCAATGCACACCGCAGCACCGTACGGCGACCACAGCCAGTGACCTAGGCATTAAGCAGCATGTATAAAACATCGTGCGAATATGGTCACATGCAAAGACTCGAAGAAGACTGGTGTTGGTCTTTCAGTTTGTTTGTTTTTTTAGGAGGGATCAAATTTTGCTTAACCTTAATTGATGATACAGCTGAAATTTCAACTGCAGGCAATTTTGGTCTTCCCTCATTGCACTGCTCTTTATTCTACCCTAGTATGGCTGAGCGCCAGTTGTCAAGGTAACACACGACAAGTATCAATTTTGGTAAGTTTTGACTAGGCATGGAGATTGACCCCCATGACCTATATGGGAAACGAGTGCTCGCGTCATTCAACAATCCTGTCCAGCCCCCACTTTATACTTTTGTCTAAAGGATTTTAAATTCTTGAGAATGCTTATAGTTATAGAGAATTCTGGGTCTTTGGGGTGGGTTTCTTTTAATAGTCCATTTCGAGTATACCAATATCTTTCTTCAGGAACTCCTGCCATATGTCTGAAGGATTTTTAATTCCTGACAATGATTATAGAGAATTTCGTGGGGTGTGTTTCTTTGTACATTAGTTGATTAAACATGGGACATTTCAATCGCGGACAATTGGTATTCCGCATTCCACTGCTTCTTGCCCTATCCTAGAAATGCTGAGCGCCATACTAGGTAGCGACAAGTATAAATTTTTACGTCATTGGTTTGACGCGGCCAGAGTTCGAACCCGGGAGGTTCGAAACCGAGGACCTACCAGAACGGGAGGCGGACGCTTAACTCATTCGGCCGTCGTGTCTGGCAAGTTTAAATTGTCCATTTCGAGTACAGTGGTACCTGTGTTCAGGAACTCCTGCCAGGTGTAAACAATTCTGTCATTGTCTCATTTGACTGTCCTTCCGGTTACAGGACACCTGGTATGTCAGGACAACGTTGGTCTGGGATGCAGAGGTGTTCTTTGATATGGGTACTAGTAGTGTATAGTACAGTAAAACCTCTCTACACCGACCCCTACACAGATCGACCCCCCCCCCCCCCTATATCGCTCGCTTTATTTGGGTCCCAACAATATCATTGTAACCATTTTCTAACGCCCCTAACCGACCACCTCCCTAAATCGACCACTTAAATTCGGTCCCAATGTCGGTCGATTTAGAGAGGTTTTACTGTGTATTGTGCTTTCATAAGTGGAAAATTATGCCACATTTCTTCCCCCAACCTCCAATTCATCCAACATTTCAATATTTCTTATTTATATGGTAGCCGTGTATTTATTAGTGTCACATATTTAACCAACAACATTTCTCATGGATAAAAACAAAAATGGTTGACAGAATACTGTCAGTTGGTTTGCTGCTCTGTTGGTTGGGTAGTTTTTGTTATACTTGTTGCTTCCCCGCGCTCAATTTTGTTGTCTATTTATTGCTTCAATTTTATATTTCTTGAATCTGTGTGACATAGCGTCGCATGCATTTGCGATTCTAACAAGTACAGAATCTCGCAACTGTAGATTCGCATAACATTCTAATTTATGTGTGCAAGTGTGTGTATATATGTATATTAAAGCTCAAATATTAGGTGGCGTATTATATTTATAATATCCATGTGGGTGGTTTGCTCAAACATATCCAAACATATTAATATGAGTAGTTACCTTCCTCCTAATGGTCAATGTAACATAAAGATCCAACAGTCGCGCATGAGACAAAAGCTCACATGGTAAAAGCTCACACCCTTTATGGAAAAAGGGACGAAAGCTCAAAACAATTAATTTTGTTTATATTACATACATATAGATGTCACAGGTATAATGACTATTTTGACATTATTTCTTAAGGGACTGGCGACAGGTTTTTCTATGTTTTCCATTAAAACTAAGAACGAAGATTCACCCTGATTGTCAACTTTCAAAATGACAACTTTCTCCATATTTGTCCTAGAATGGAAATGTAAAAGACCATTTTAATAGTAATTAACAGTTATTTCCAATGATACCAGTTATAATACAATTACATGAATTTAACATGTGTGATTAAGAAGGTGTGATAGGTGAGAACAACTGACTCTGGTAACACCTCTGATTAAAGCTTGTGAGCTTTTGTGTATTTTTTCATTAAGTGTGTGAGCTTTTTGTCATGTGAGTTTTTGTCTAGTGTGATTATGTCATGGAATCGGTGTTGATGCTCCTACGGGACGCAACGTTGATTGATTGGTGGGGCTTTTTTTTAACGCCACCTCAACAGCAAAGCCTATATTCACGGCGAGCCAAGAAATGATTAATTAATAAATGTACCAGTACCTAAGTAAGATCAACACCTAGGTAAATGGTTTGTTTTTGAGAATTTGCTTTCCTCGAATTATGAAACTCTTATATTGATGTGAGTGTTATTGGTGTTGAGTACGGAGCAGTGACGAATGTATTTAACTATCATCCGGGGCCCCAGGCTGAGCTTTAGTACACCATTTCTTTGTGTATGCTCTCAGGCACTTATCTCCCTTCCGGGCCCCTAGGCTTAAGCCTACTCATCCTAATGGTTAAGCCTCCACTAATGCTGAGTGTTTGTCTTCTGGAAACCGGGAAATAAAGCCTGTACCATGGCTAGCAATAAATAGGTGATCCTGGTGTCAAGCTAAATAACTGACTCGTGCGAAATAACTGACCTCTCTAGAGGGTGAATAAATAGGTGATCCTGGTGTCAAGCTAAATAACTGACTCAAGCGAAATAACTGACCTCTCTAAAGGGTTAATAAATAGGTGATCCTGGTGTCAAGCTAAATAACTGACTCGTGCGAAATGACTGACCTCTCTAGAGGGTGAATAAATAGGTGATCCTGGTGTCAAGCTAAATAACTGACTCATGCGAAATGACTGACCTCTCTAGAGGGTGAATAAATAGGTGATCCTGGTGTCAAGCTAAATAACTGACTCGAGCGAAATAACTGACCTCTCTAAAGGGTGAATAAATAGGTGATCCTGGTGTCAAGCTAAATAACTGACTCGTGCAAAATGACTGACCTCTCTAGAGGGTGAATAAATAGGTGATCCTGGTGTCAAGCTAAATAACTGACTCGAGCGAAATAACTGACCTCTCTAGAGGGTGAATAAATAGGTGATCCTGGTGTCAAGCTAAATAACTGACTCGTGCGAAATGACTGACCTCTCTAGAGGGTGAATAAATAGGTGATCCTGGTGTCAAGCTAAATAACTGACTCGAGCGAAATAACTGACCTCTCTAGAGGGTTTGTTGTTGGTTTTTTATCGGCACTAAAGATGTCGTTAGCCACAGGTCAGTTATTTAGCAAGTTAGAGATTTCGCCCGACTCCAGTTGGAAGAATGTGTGTTGGTTTTTTAACAGATTTACCGACTAAAACATCAAGTTTTACATTGTCACCTGCATCTGATCTGGTTCTTGAATACATTAAATATTTAATAAGTAAATAATGACATTTTAAGTTCCCACCGGTCCATTCTAATGAGCTCTATGTGTGTGTATATATGTATTGAAATTGGCCAAGTAGGCAGTTAGATGTGGGCAAAGAGGCGAGAGACACCGAAACTGCAGACTCCATTTGGAAGAATGTGTGTTGGTTTTTTAACAGATTTACCGACTAAAACATCAAGTTTTACATTGTCACCTGCATCTGATCTGGTTCTTGAATACATTAAATATTTAATAAGTAAATAATGACATTTTAAGTTCCCACCGGTCCATTCTAATGGGCTCTATGTGTGTGTATATATGTATTGAAAGTGGCCAAGTAGGCAGTTAGATGTGGGCAAAGAGGCGAGAGACACCGAAAATGCAGACTCAGTGTTGCATCTCGGTTGTTGGTTTCGTATCTACATAACACGTTGGTGGTTTTATTATTCATATCCACATAATAAATTACGTAGTGTATATATATCCAAGAAAATCTTGGAAGTTTCAGTGGTGATGAGTGTTAAGACCTACGACTTATAAATAAAGTGTTAAAAACTTGTCAGATTAAGAAGGAAAACTTGAATGCAGGGGTAAGTGAATACAAAACGAATGCTCATGGCTTATATGGTCAGATTATATTTTAATACTTCTTGCATAACACTGTGCTTCCAAATATAGGTAGATTAAATAAACAATTCCTGTCTATTTACTCGTGATACTCTGTGTGAAATAGGTGTGTTGAGATAAGTGAGTGTGAACTGGATGCTTGTATATATTTTTATTCTTGTTGGACCTGCTTGTTTAGAAATTAGATACATTGCACTATCATGTATGTTTTGTGTCACTCACAAAAACACTGTCCTTTGCTTATTATAATCCAACACATTTCCCCTATTGGCCTTTTCCGTAGTACATACGCACCTACAAGATTAGTTATTTCCTCTGCATCAGAAGGCAGGCTGGTGATGGAAATCCTCTATTAGGCCTTTTCCATTGGGCGTGCTGCACAGTCAGCTGCTACCCACAACATTAGTTGTTTCTATTGCCATCACAGGGCAGTTTGGTCGTGGAAATCTTCTATGAGACTTTTTCCGCTGGGTATGTTGCATATTGAACTGCTTCCCACAACATTAGCTTTTCCACTGCCATCAGAGGGCTGGTTGGTCGTGGAAATCTTCTATAAGAGCTTTTCCGCCGGGAATGGTATGCAGTGAGCTGCTACCTTTATTAGAGATTTTCCACTGCTATCAGAGAGCGTGTATACAGATGAGAGAGACAACTCCCGTGAAAATCGGTAACACAGGCTACAGTGGCGTTCCTGGCGGTTAGTGTTGAACAGGCTTTGAGTTTGCCATACGTGTAGTGCAAAACATTTGTTTTTATTCAAAATTAATAGAAATGCAGAAGCCTAACCTTATCGATTTAATATAATCCTTTTGGTAAACATGTTTTCTATATGTGTACTAAGCGGCTTGTTTCTATTTGGTGTATTTTTAGAGATATTTCACTTTTTCTGTAGGAAGATTGCACACGACCATTGACAATGCCTTGAGTTTGCCGTACGCGTAGTGAAAAACGTCAGTTTTATTCCAAATTAATAGAAATCCACAACCCTAACCATATCAATTTAATATAATCTTGTTGGTAAACATGTTTCCTATGTGTATTCCAATCAGTTTGTTTCTAGGTGTTGTATTTTTAGAGATATTTAACGTTTTCTGTAGGAAGATTGCTCACCGCCATTGACAATGCCTTGAGTTTGCCGTACGCGTAGTGAAAAACGTCAGTTTTATTCCAAATTAATAGAAATCCAGAACCCTAACCATATCTCTTTAATATAATCTTGTTGGTAAACATGTTTCCTATGTGTATTCCAATCAGTTTGTTTCTAGGTGTTGTAGTTTTAGAGATATTTAACGTTTTCTGTAGGAAGATTGCACACGACCATTGACAATGCCTTGAGTTTGACAGCTGTGTCATATACTGTTCAACAACCACCACTTGGAGCGCCACAGTCGGCATCTGTTACATGGTGTAGTATGGGAGTTGTCCCTCTCATCTGTATACACGCTCTCTGCTGCTATCAAAGAGCGTGTTAGTGGTGGAATTCGTCTATTGACTCTGCATGAGCCTGCAAAAGCCGACTACAATATAGTTAGATATTTATAGATAACAATATAGTTCTAAATCAGTTGGTTATTGTAGTCACTGGTCATTTGATACTCACTACACTATACTCATAGTTCAAAAGCTAACTGGGAAGAGTTTACTTTTGTCCCCTTTTATTGTCACACCTTTGTCAACTGCCCATGGTTTGCATCGCTACCTGCAGAAATGGCTGTCAGAAACGAAGGCTCTGATTGGTGAATTCAACTACTGCCGCCATATTCAATACGTCACTTCCTAGTTGACCAGTTCACTGCTGGTTGGATGGGATGGTGTGGCGATTACTGGATGGATAAGGTGGCGTGGCGAGGGTAGTAATAAATAATAAATAAATATCTAGTACTGTATTCTGTTGTTCCTCTGGGCACATATTTCAAAATAAAATATAATTTTATTCTTCACAAATAGCCACCACAGGGATAAAATAGTGTTGTAGCTCTGATCAGTGTTATGTCATTGTTTAAATATCTTCTCTACTGGTTTAAGGAACTGTACAGGAGTTATCAACATTTTTGCGGTCGTACAAAGGGTGCCACGGGTGGAAGGGGGATGTCAGTCCAATACGACTTTTATCATTTAATACAATGTTGATATGTAAAACATTGTATTTAACAATGTATTTAAATATTGATGTGTACTATCTTGAGATAAAGGGGTCTGGACAAATAATATGCTATGTATTTGGGTGGCTCCTAATATTTCCTTTTTAAAACCAGGTGTGATGTGCGCATGCTCCAGTACCCCCTTACCCCTCTGTTCGCCCCAGGGTCCTGATTAGCTCGCGTGGGGAGGAAGCCGGAAGTGACGTGTTTGTGAACGAGAGATGGACGTCTTAGCCACGAGGGGCACTGCTCTCAACCTTGCCCTTGGTGACAGTTGTCCAGCCTGTTTTATAAAGTATTCCTCGATTACTAATACTTTAAAACCTCTCTAAATCGACCGACCTTGGGACCTACTTTAAGTGGTCCAGTTAGGGAGGTGGTCGGTTTATAGAGTTAGAATATCCTTATAATGGTATTATTGGGACCCAAATAAAGCGATCGGTATAGGGGAGTGGTCGATCTGTGGAGGGATCGGTATAGAGAGCTTTTACTGTAGATGTTCTTTTTTTTCCCCTTTTTATTTTTTAAATAATTTAAGTTGGTTCCTCACTTGGGTGAGGGAAGGGTTAATAAATTTACATAGTCCGATGGTTTTGAGTTTTGAGTTTCTGTTTCTTTGTTTTGGGGTTCTTGTTTCCCCCCCCCCCCCCAAGTGTATTAGGTTGATGATTATCATCTACCTTACTTTAAGTAACTTTTAAAAATTGTAAATGACTGGCTAACTTGGAACATATTTGAAGTGCAAGCATGCAATTAATTGTTGGCATGCATGTCAAAACTTGAACACCAGTAACATTATATTACATATACCTAGTGTTCCCCTTTATGTAGAAATAAATACTTAATAAGCGCGTCAATATCTAAGTTGGAAATATTAAATCAAATCTAGATAAGTATTTTGGGTTTAAAAAATGTGATGGTTTCATCAGATTGCAATTATAAGGAGAGCTGGTATTCAAAGGTGTGCGTACATTGATTTCGCAACTGGAAAATTTGTCATAATGTCTATCAACTCATGTAAATAGTGATTTGGTTTTGTGCATTTAATTTATGGTTTTGGGTTGGTTTTTTTAAGCAGAGGTGGAAATAACTGATATTTGATGATGATTCCAAGCTTGCGGCAACCTGGCGTGGATGCAGTATGTTCATTTCATTTGTATTTTCCAACAGTATTAACCAAATCAGCTAGGGGTGCTACAATGTGCTATATGATACAGTATAGAATGATTCAGTTGAGCCAATATATGACGGTAATGAGAAAGCCAAAGAGAAATAACACACCTATTCCGAAGGTCTTGTATATAAGATAGGTACAATCACGATAAGCCTGCTTATCAGTCCCTTTAACGACAGCAATGTTAGCAAAGATAACACCATGAATCTGGCTAAATAAACCTGCTGTCCAGTAGGTCTCTAATTACACAGCCCTCTGCAGGGCCAGTAAGCTGGCGTGTATATACTGGTTGCAGAATAACACTCCTTCAAATAATGCATCATTGGTCTTGTTGTTTTTTCCCTATCTTGTTTGTTTAAACAATGTTATTCAAGTGACATAATCCGATGGTGTTTCTTTTTAAAGTTTCTGTTATAAATTGATAGATACATCTGCTAGTATTAGATTGATCGTTATAACATATCCTATGTTAGCTTAAAGTAACTTTCTTTCTCTATTTTAGCTTTAAGTACAAATATTTCTGTTTTTTTTAATGTGCCAACTTTGGCGATATTTGAGATAAAACATGGAACATTAATTTTTACATACGCATCGAAATGTTGGACACCATGGCATAGGCTTCGGCAGACAAATTCAGTAAAATTAACTTAGTAGCCCTTTCTGTCCAGTAATAAATGTTCAATTTCTACACCAATATCTAAGTTGAAAACTTAGGATCAAATCTAGGTGTTTTAATTTAGAAAATGTTATGGTGTTTTCATTGGATTATGCAGCTTTAATTGTTGCTTTGTTTAAATGTAATTTCACAACGAATATAGATAACTGGCAGCGGTGACTTTAGACTGTGCTAACCTTGTCAGCTGAAAGCAATATGTGTACTCTCTTAATTATTCTAAAATTTGCACACAAGTACAGAGCACCCTCGTTAAAATGTATATCGGATAGACCGGACGAAATCTGAGTTCACCTTTTTCTTCTTTTTTTTTTACAATACTATTATGTTAAATAATTTGATAAAATATATGTTTATATTTTATATAGCTATATGCTTACAGTATTTTCTGTAATTGTTAGTGTGTATCATGTTCAGCATACAGTCTGTTTCCAATGTATGCATATAAAATATTAACCCATACCATCGGTTAACTTGGACAATCGGCTAAAACACACAAATCCCCCTAGTAGGGGCCATTGAAATATTACGTAAAGCCCCAGTCACACCTCACCCGATTGGAGGAAACGGACAGAAATTCCGGTTTGTGTCCGTACAAGTTTTGAACATGCACAAAACTAAGAAGGATGCCGCCGGACTGACGTCTATGGTTCTTGTCCGGCTTGATTTTGTTTCGTCCGATGGCCCGTTCATGTCCATTTCATGTCGGTTTGTCCAGCGGCCATTTACCTGATAGCGCAACATATTGACACATTTTAATACATTTTGATACTTATCACCACCGGACTAGACAATTCTGCCCGTTGCTCAAGCCCTGTACACACCTCCTGTATAAAACCTAAAACTGCCCTTTTCGCGACAAAGTTTTAGTTTTAGTCGGTTTCAGTCTTTAGATGTGTGACCCCCTATCACACAAGAGCCTTCCGATTCGCGACTTAAAACTCAGTTTTAGGTTTTATACAGGAGGTGTGTACCGGGTTTTATAAGATTCGAAAAATGAACCGGGCAGTTTGAGTCAGGAAACGGGATGGGTCGGGTTGTAACGGGTACCGTCAGGCAGTCAGTTTTAGCGCGTGAATCGTATACGGGAGGTGTGTACCAGGCTTAAGGGTCGGTACACATGGCCTGACGTCCTGCTTTAGGAAGGATAGTCCTGCTTTTGAGCACTCTGTCCATCGTCCTGTGCCACGTTTATTTGTCCTTCATTTTGGGGCCTGTCTAAAAAGAAATATATTATAAATTGCCTTATGCTGCAGTCACACTACGACGAGGGGATGACGACAGCCCGGCGACTGGGATTTTGTGAAATCACGACGACATATGCAAATTCAGGCCGATTTGGACGACAATCGGACGACAACCGGACGACAACCGGACGACAGATCGGCCTGGGTGTAACTACACGCAGTTGTGATAGCAGTAGACACCTCCGACTCTTTGATGAGTAGATGACGACAGCTCGGCGACAGTGCCGCGGCAGTGCCGCGACAGTGCCGCGACATCGGCTGTCGTCGCCTGTCGTTGAAGTTTTTCAACATGTCCAAAAAGCCGACGACAACCCGGTGACAGTCGAGAAACAGTAGAGAAACTGGAGTTGTCGCGGAGGTGTCGCGGCGACAGCTGCGCAACAGCCGAGCGACAATCGACGACAATCGACAACAGACCGGAAGTCGCTGTCGCTGGGCTGTCGTCGCCGCTTGTCGTCGTAGTGTGACAGCCACATTACATATACTACAACAGCGGAAAGTTCGGAAACTGAAAGTAGAGTGGCCCAACGTCCTGATTTAGGAAGGTCAATCTTGATTTTCTACAGCTCTTTATATACTTCAACTCATTATGAAACATGTTTGATTTCGGTTAAATCTTCAGGCTTAAAGTGGCCCGGTATACCTCGTGGAGAAAAGACACGGACTCGGAATTGATTTGTTAAGTACTATAATTTGTAATTATTATAATTTATATTTGTTATTATGAAATAAAAATGCATATTCATTATTATATATGTATACACACATAATGGATGTGTCCTTTTTGGAGATTTGAAAATGGCCACAAATGGTGGGGTGTGTGTATGTCTAAGCATTATGTGGTTATGGTCTAGCATTACAGAGCGATGCAAGGGGGGAAGGGTGTCTAGTTTTGACAAAAGAATAGTGTTACCTAATATTTGAACGGCCCATTAGAACATTTTAACGAGGGTGTATGTTGCTATTGTAGACAAGGGGCACAAAGTGGTTTTTTTCTTCCTTTTTTTTCAAACCAATTTGAGGGCTGGAATGGAGATTATTATTCGATGGGGATAGATAGATTTCTTTGGGTGGGGTGGTGTGTCTATTATACCGGGAATAAAGGCCATGGTTGGGCTTGTCATGGATGGCGCCATGTACTTCCATGGGTTTTCAAACGGGCAGAGTCATCGGTCGAACAGACTCAAAATCTATATTTAGCACTGCATCGTACTATTATTGACAATGATTTTCCGCACTGGTATGAATATATAAGCAGGCAGCCAGACAAGCAAATACAACAGTCGTAGTGTACGTAGCACTTTGACGTAACACAGTGTAAAGTCGACGGCTGGCAGCTGTGGTTGTGTAGGTAGGCTAAATATGAAATCACTACAGGCAAGAGAAAGGTAGAGTAGAAAGTGCATTCAAGGAGAGCTTACACCCTCAGGTCTTCCTGATTTGGGCCTACTGCCTGCCAGTTCCTGAGAAGGGACTGAAGCTGTGACCTGGGCCGCATTCAGGGTCCGACTCGGAGGCGCCTCGGAGATGGCCATGACGTCACTCTAGTCTGAACGGCAAAAGCAGTTTGTTGTCTCGAAAATGGCCGCCCCCATTTGCAATGGAAAAGCTGCGCTGTGATTGGCTGAAACCACTGAATGCGGCAGCCATTTTCGAGGCGCTTTTCATCTCCAGTCTGAAAAGGGAGGCATCTCCGAGACGTCGCCAAGACGCACCCTGAACGCAAATAGACCAAAACGCATCGAGGAAACATCTCCGCGGCACCCCCGAGACGCACCCTGAATGTGGCCCATGTGCATTTACAGAACTGGCATGGAGTGTTTATTGCTCCCAGCCGTACCTTTACTTATTATATAGGCCATACTTATACTTTAAATTAGACCAGACGTGATGGCCGAATGAGTTAGAGCGTCCGTCTCCCATGCTGGTAGATCGTGGGGTGGGTTTGAACCCTGGTCGAGTCAAACCAATGACATAACAATTGATACTTGTCGCTTCCTAGCCAGGTGCTCAGCATTAATAGGATAAGGAAGGGACTGGTTTGCTCAGTGTCAGGATAATGTGACTGAGTGGGGTATCAGGTCATGATGCTGGTGGCCTGGTTTCCCAGTGGGACAGACCTATAAAGTTACCATGAGTGTGCACTAGCTGGCACAAGTCGGTACCTGTCCTGGTATGACCTTAGATGTTGCTAGGACGAAAAACAACAAACAAACAAATATACTTTAAATTAATTTCGAACACAGTTCTTGTTGACCCAACTTAATAGGGTTCTTGCCATACATTTTGGTTCTGAATTGAATTGCAGTGATATATGCTAAGAGGTATTCTACATTATGTAAACTACGACTTCCTGTACATTTATTTGTTGGGGTTTTACATCCTGGCAGCATCTAAGGTCATATCAGGACAGATATTGACTCATGACAGTGCACACTCATGGTAATTTTGTAGTGCTGTCCCACTGGGAGACCAAGCCACCAGGACCAGGACCCAATTTCCCACTCAGTGACATTATCCCGGTACTGAGCTAACTAGTCATTGCCATGTCCTAGTAATGCCGAACACCAGGATAGGTAGCAACAAGTACCAATTTTGTAAAGTCATTGGTTTGACTCAGCTGGGATTCGAACTCCTGACCTTCCACACGGGGAGCCTGCGCTCTTACTGATTCGACCACCACGTCCGACCTTCCTATAGGTAGACTATATGCATGGTATGTGCATTCACCCCCTGACCCTAGAATGGCCAGAGGCCTGACTAGTGGCTTGGTTGACACCAACTTTGGTATCTCGGAACTGACTAGATAAAAGATTCACCCCATACTACAGTGAGTACAGGGGTGAAAACCAACCATATATAAAAGCTGGAAAAGTGGGGAAATGAAATGAGAGCCTAAATTCACAATCTAAGAAGCAAAATATATTCTTTACCTACCTGGATGTATTTACCCTAAACTTTTGAGTTGTTTAGTCATTTATATTCATAGATGCATGCAGTTTAAAATATGGATGGACAGAGCACACACATCAACAAAGTGGCCATTTTGGTAGAGTCACAGGAATTGGAGAGCTTCATGGGTAATAACTCAGTCTGGGCCAGGGAACAGGCATTGTTAGAATATACATGCATTATAGCAGCAGGCTGTGGAACCATCTCATACACATAAATCATTCTTATGATAGGGCAAGGAGCAGTGGAATGAGGAAGACCGATCATCTGCGATTGAAATTTTCCCTGCTTAATCAACTAATGTACCAAAACAACAAAAAACAACAACAAAAATGCTCCCTGGCTGACTTCCAACAATAATTGATGTAAGTGAACCAGTTCCTTCAAAGATGGTGGATTTATCACATGGGCTCTATCACATCGAACTGATTTTGTGTCACTGAGCCTGATATTATGTGATTTGGACACTCTGGAGAATATATATTTAGGGGAAATGGATACAATGGATTGTGGCTATTGGATGTTATTCAACGTATGGTAGGAAAGGTAGGAGAGGCCATCCACTGTCAGAGACATTTTTTGCCAGCTTTTACATAGCCTGTTGGTTCACCTCTGAACACAGCGGTGAATCTTTTATCTAGGAACGGACCTGTTGAGATATTGTGGGAAGCACTTATTGAAGGGGGAAGTGCGGGTGAAATTATAGTGTATGTCTACATTAGTAACACTAGCTCTATCTATCTATGTCTCTCTCTCTCTCTCTCTCTCTCTCTCTCTCTCTCTCTCTCTCTCTCTCTATATATATGTATATATGTATATATATATATATATATATATTTATATGCATGTAAGTTTACTTTATAGCCGGAATTGTCCGCGATTGAAAATTCCCCGGCTTAATCAACTAATGTAGGCCTACCAAAAAAAAAACACCCAAAAAACATGTAACATTAATTTGAACATGCATATCAAGATGCTAAACATGATGGGATCCAGCAGTGACATGCTCTTTAAATTGACTTAGTATGCTTTCTATGCATCAGACCAGACGGGACAGCCGAATGAGTTTAGCGTCCGTCTCCCATTTTGGTAGATCGTGGGATTCGAACCCATGGGTTCTAACCCTGGTCGAGTCAAACCAATGATTGATAATTGTCTCTTCCTAGACAGTCGCTTGGCATTATTAGGATAGGGAAAGGACTGGTTGGCTCAGTGTCAGGATAAGGCGACTGAGTGGGATAGGGAGTGCTGGTGGCCTGGGAAATAGATAGAAATATTGCATTAATGTATTGTTTGCGCTAAACACCAGGCGGCAGCACGAGTGTCAGCGCGGAATGCTGGCTGCTGCAGCCGGGCCCGACCTCAGTCCGGCCGCCCAGTGACGTCACGACGGCACAACTCGGGGTGTTCAAAAATTATTCTGGCAAGCAGCAGAGGCTCGGCCACAACTAGGCCCGTGGATTTGTTATTGTTTAAGCCCATCCAAATGCCCTCACAGTGACCACCCGGACGTCAACCTTGGGCGGGCACGAAAAGGGAGGAAGTACCCCTGGAAGTGAGCACCAAGGATCCAGCAAAATGTTTAAGTGTTTCCCTCTGTGGAGGGCTTGCAATCGACAAGTCGAGTTAATAGATCGCCGCCATTGCAATCTCACTGCCGTGCCCGATGATGTTTTACGCTACACACGGACACTTGAGGAGTTACTTTTGGATGCTAATCAAATTAGGGAGCTACCAAGGGTGAGTCGAGGTCCTTTTGAATCCAAGCAAAGTCGATTTCAGTGCATTTGTACTCGCGTAGACACTGTCTAACCCCCTATTTTTCCTTCCCCTCTCTGCACGTCAGGGCTTCTTTCGGCTTCTTCAACTGCGGAAGTTGGGGCTCTCCGACAATGAAATAGTCCGTCTACCACCGGATATTGCCAATTTTATGAACCTTATGGAACTGGATATATCACGCAACGGTAAGTGAGCTGTTCATAGCCTGTGCCTTTTATTTCTGCAGCAAAATACCGGTGGAAATAGCTCATGTTGTCACGGCCTGACTGCGACTAGCCGCCATTTTGAATATCATTTCGCTTCGCAGAGTTGTGGAGGCGAGGGGGGGGGGGGTATTTCTGGGTGGAGCAGTTAGGGGTGGGTGGGAAGGAGGGTTACATTATAATTATCACTGACCTCTGTCACCTACACGGGATATTTAACGTCCAGGCTGGATCGGTGGCGATGCTCCCTCAAGTTCAACGATCAATCTTGCATTCAATATACCGTCATAGTAACTCATACAAACACTGACACAGATCACAGTGACACACACTTGTCTTTGACTTGTATAGCGTCGGTAAATCGGGAGCAGTTTCACTCACGATATTCTTTCCATGTCATGTGTTTCTGTGTGTGTTGCTCGGTACACGTTACATGGAGGGGGGTGGGGGGGCTGTTACTATTTTACAGGAAGGGGGGGGGGGGCTGGTACTCGTGTGAGGGAGGAGGGGCACCTGCCATTTACATCGGACATGAACACACAGGTCCCAGTCCCAGGCCTGCGGGACATGAACAACACCTGATGATTGCACCTCTCACCCCTTCCACACCCACACACGCACCCAAAACTGTGTACTCTCACATATTTATAAACATACCACAACCCCAGTCTCAGTCATGCTGTGTTCAATTAATTAGAATAGTAATATTAGTGTGAAATGTGTTTCCACCACAATTGAATATTCATGTATACGATAATAATAGTTGTGTTATACACGGTATACATGAATATACATAGATAACAGATTCACCCCGTACTTGTATAGTACAGGGGTGAACCCTAAGGTAGTCTAAATACGGGCAAAAATAGCTTTACTATGGAACAGGAAGTAGAAACTCTGGCTCCATAGAGTTGGTGAAATGGGCGAGAATGCAAAAAGACAAGATGGCAGCGATAAAACGCTTTCGGTTTTATTTTTAAAATTCTTTAAACTACATGTTTTATTATATATTTCAAATCAAAACTAGCGGGTAAATATGAAGATTTATGTGAAGAATATATTTTGCTTCTTAAATTAAGAATTTGCCATCTCAATTAATTTCCCTGCCATGTCGAAATTCTTTGCCCGTTTTTCTAATATGTTGGTTTTCACCCCTGTACTAGATGTACAGGGTGAATCCTTTATCTAGAATATACACTGTATATACTGGAAATAATTAGTACATTTGTTATAATTGAGAGCCGCATAATTCACATCTACTAATAGTACTAAGAATAGTATAGGTATGTGCGCATCGCGCTGTTTCCTTGACTTTCGCTTCGGCCTAAATTGCGATTATCATCCCGAACTGCATGGCAATCACTAGGTTGGTTCATGTGACGCTTTGCTGTGGGGAGACTTTTATAGATATTAACCAGCAGTCTCTTACATAATGTAGATAAAATGTGTTTCATCTGGGTCTTCAAATCTTTTGAATTTGTCAACTAGAAGTTTGATGAAAATGACTGAATTTGTTAAAAAAATTTTTTTTATCAAAAACCTTTCCAAATCACTAAAATTTGAGGATATTCATTTTTGAAAGTAGCATATTCATTTTCACATACCTATTTCTATCTATTTCCCAATTTTCATGAAGATTGAGTAATTAGCAGATGCATTTTGAGGACGCATGGTAGCTGACATCAACAAAGTCTCTCACCCCAGGCACTGAGTTCACTCAAAGCTCTTTGCCCTGCTTGCTCGAATTTGGGTCACAACTTTTAGCAGTTTTACTATAGAACAAAGGGGCCAAAATGATACAGATTTTCCCCGACTTCATTTCGACTTAACTTTCCTACTATTTACTTTAGAAAAATTATATGGCTACCATGACGAAGTTCAATTCAAGCTCTTTCTGTTGATATATGTTCCATTGAGATAAAATGCATTCTCAAAAAATTCACACATACCTGAATAATATGATCTAGATACTCTTAATCTTAAGTAAGCGCACTGAGCTCAGTGTTAACTATTATGCATCGTCACTCGCGCAGTTGTTATTTAGTATCTAGTGAGTGTGCGTTTGCATGTTTTAGCCTTTATACCAGGGATGTAGAGTACTATAATCTCGCCTACTTCATCTGTATTGCTCTGATAAACTTGGGTCTAAATACATATGGTAGACTGAGCGCTTTAGTCAGAGAAGAGGATTGGCAATTTGTCAATATTTAAAAAAAAAATTATTTCAGCTTTTAAATCAGGAGACGAAATCAAACAATTATACCCAAAAAAATGTATGTGTTACATTCGTTGATTAAGCAGGGGACATTTCAATCATGGACAATTGGTCTTCCCTGTCCTGCTTCGCTTTGCCATATATATGCCAGGAATGTCTACTGACAGGTTAGGTAGCAACAAGTATAGATTTGGAACTTTAAGTCATTGATTTGATTCGGTCTGTGTTTGAATTCCACAACCTGCCATGCGTAGGCGCTCAACACGCACGCACACACACACAATACTGCAAGCCTATCCAGTATCTTTGGTCCACATATAAATTAACGTGTAATGTCTACATCCGGAATAAAGTAGTGCACTTCCGGTGTTGTATATTTATAATGCCACCATGTGGCGCCACTGTCACCGGCCGGAGACCCTGGTTCCCATGTGCTCGTAAACCTTTCCCGCTTGTGTCATTCATTCACTCATTCATTCACTCATTCACTAGGTGCGGAAGTACTACATAAGTCATGACCGTTGAAAATGCCAGAGGGGATTTAGGCTTACTGTGTGTGGCCTAGTTATGGCTACACCCTGCGGGCAGTCACAGAACAAGTGGCGAGCAGGCCTTTGTGAATGAACCCACATATACCTTAGGAAAAGCTATTATTACATTGTGGGTGTATCGATGTGGGGGGGGGGGGGTGACAGGGGTGGGGGGTAAGCTCTCTGTTTTAAGCAATCAAACACATAAACGACAACAATCCCCTCTCATTAGCTTGTGTTTGTCTGTTGCAGTAATTAATGATTCTTTTGTCTAGAAAATTAATTTCTGGCAATTATCACTGTCCTGCTATGCAAATGTGTCATTTGGCCAGACGGGTAGGGTAAGCAGTTCATTTGTAGCCATTTGTTATGAAAAGATACCCATGATCCCGAGCCATGACGTGATTTCCTCATTTAATTAGTGCAGATAAGGGGTCACATAGATAAATAGGTGTGGTTATAGTGATTGCACCATGGAGTCTGGGTAGTCTAATGGTTAGGATGCTATCCTCGGAATGGCAAGGTATATGTGCAATATTTCCCATTTACATCAACCGCGTGACGCTGGTTGCATGACCAGAATCTTTTACTTGTAAACCATGTGCTGCACGGTCGTTGAACCTGCATTGTGTATTCATGTACAAGTACTTGCATTGCCTGATGGTAATTGTACAACTTCCGGATCATTTAATAGATTTAATCCAGATGGTGAATGCATGTAGTTGTTTGCACTGATTTCTCAGGCAAGCAGCCACATGGACAGATAGGCGTGGTTCAGGTGATTGCATCAGAGAGCCTCAGTAGTCAAATGGTGCTAGCTCTGGAATGACAAGAATTGTGGGTTTGAATCCTCCTCTAGGCGAAATATTTCCCATTCGCATATATATTGTATATTTGCCATTACTAGTGGCAAGAACTAATGCGGGTGACAGCCCGCTGTGCTACATCTTCTGTGACACAGCCATGTCTTATAATAGAGAAATGCCACCATCATTGATTAAGCAGGGGAAATTTCAATCCCGGACGATTGGTCTTCCTCATTCCACTGCTCCTTACCCTATCCTAATAATGCCAAGCACCAAGCTAGGAAGCGACAAGTATCAATTTTTAAGTCATTGGTTTTACTCGACCAGGGTTCGAACCCATGGTTTCGAATCCCACACGACCTACCAAAACGGGAGACGAATGCTCAACTCATTCAGCCATCAGTCATTATAAATGTGCTTTCAGGAAGCTGCTACCTATTTTGCATAGATAAGAGGTAATCATTTCATATCACTGAACTGGACACCTTGCGCGCGGGGAGGGGGGAGGAGGGAGGAGGTCGGCGATGGGACGCGAGCAGCAGCAGCAGCAGCAGCAGCAGCAGCAGCAGCAGCAGCAGCAGCAGCAGGAGACGCCGCCCTTCGGGTTTATGGGTCAGTCGGCATCATGTCAGACGCGACCTAGAAACGCGCGCGTCGCGGGCGGGCGGTCTGTGGTGACCTAGTTACATTCATGAGGGGGCGTGGCATTTTACTGGTGGACATCTTGTAGCTGGGGCGGTGGAGAGAGGTTTGTTTGTTGTTGTTTTACGTCCTAGCAACATCTAAGGTCATATCAGGTCGGGGGTGGAGAGAGGAGCGAAGAGTGTGTGTGTGTGTGTATTATTTGCTGTTCAGCTTGTCGTCCAATAGGATGGCAGGACAGGTACATACATACATACATACATACATACATACATACATACATACATACATACATACATACATACATACATACATACATACATACATGCGTGCGTGCGTGCGTGCGTGCGTGCGTGCGTACGTACATACATACATACATACATACATACATACATACATACATACATACATACATACATACATACATACATACATACATACATACATACATACATACATACATACATACATACGTACGTACGTACGTACGTACGTGCATGCATGCATGCATGCATACGTACATACTTACGTACATACATGCATGCATATACATGCATGCATGCATATACATACATATACATACATATACATACATATACATACATACATATACATACATATACATACATATACATACATATACATACATATACATAGACATACATACATATACATAGACATACATATATACACACACACACCCTGTGCAGAAGGTCGGTAGTTCAATTCCAAGTCGAGTCAAACCAATGACGCACAAAATTGATACTTGTCGCTTCCTAGCCAGGCACTCTGCATTATTAGGATATGGCAAGGACTGGTTCGCTCAGTGTTATAGCCCTGTCACATCTGACGCTTCTCGCCAACGCGTGTCGACGTATGTGATTTCTTGGTGGAATGTGGGGATACGTCAGGAAACGTTACGCACCCGTAAGGCGTGCATTGGTAATCGTTGATGGACGGCGAGGGTTGGCGGATCGGCGAAGTTTTGTGCTTGCACAAAACTTTCAACGACCGACAACGTGCGGGTGCCAACTTTATGGCGACGTCAGAAGCACGTCGACATCGCTGGAATAACGTTATGCGAACGCTAGGCACACGCCGTGCATGTGTGAGGGTTGTTTCCACACGTTGTGCCAAACTGTTGTTTAAACAAGTTGTTGTTTTATGTCCTAGCTACATCTAAGGTCAAATCAGGACGGCGCGCCAAAACACGCTACCAATATGTTGCGTTGACGCCGAAAAGTTTGCCGTGTCTCAACGATTAAAAGTGATTTTGCGTGTTGGTGGCACGCACACGAGAAGCGTCGTAATGTGACAGCACCATAAGGACTAATATGATTGAGTGGGATATTAGGTCATGGTGCTGGCGGCCTTGTCTCCCAGTGGGGCTGCACTGTAAAATCGCCATCAGTGTGAACTGTCACAAATACATACATACTAATACTTGCATACACACATGTGGGTTTGGGTCAGGGTAGTACAGGTAGAATGGTAGGATAGGGGCAGCTCGGTGCGGGCGGAAACATCAAAGTAATACTACAGTTGTGATCTCGCCTTGTGC
Organism: Branchipolynoe longqiensis; assembly: GCA_030323885.1. Lineage (NCBI taxonomy): Eukaryota > Metazoa > Annelida > Polychaeta > Phyllodocida > Polynoidae > Branchipolynoe > Branchipolynoe longqiensis. The sequence continues at coordinate 21,644,817 of CM059198.1, read as the reverse complement.
GGGATTGGGAGAGTGTATATAGGAGGCGATGAGAGAAAGCAACTGCAAAAACGCATCGCAAGGCAATGACTCATACTGTGGGTGTTTGCTTTATTTATTTGTTATTGGGTAGGGTTTTTTGGGAGGATGGGGGGGGGGGGTGTTGCTGAATTTGAAAAATGATCTCATGGTATGGTGAACAAGTATCTGTGGTTGGTGGTGGGCGGCTTATGGCTGAGTATATTTGTGTTTCCGATTGCGTTGGTGGATGGTTTATTTTGATGTTTTTTTTGCTACATTATGTGAGGAGTGTTGCCAGGATATGGTGACCAAGTAGACATGCCCGGACGCGGTTGCCGAATCGGTAAGAGCGGTAATAGGGCTGTCACACTACGTGGGTTACGTTATGCTGACGTCGAGCTACATTGTGTTATGTCAGCGCACATCAAGGTTTTCAACATGTCCAACACTTTCGCCGTGATCACGTTATGCCGATGTTAGACTAGCGTCACAGCTGCGTCGGTGACGTTAGATCCACGTTCCCTTACGTCAGAGCGATGCACAGTCGGGGAGGAACGTGCGGCCAGCGTTAAGTCAACGCTGGTCTAACGTATCACAACGTCAGCCGAACGCGTCTGTGATGCATGGCGAACGTCGCTCTAACGCTTCACTAACACGTACGGACGTACTTGATGTCGTTGACGACCCTCTAGCGTGCGTGCAACATCTGTGACTTCATTCGAACGTGTTCTGAACATGGTGTGAACATGTCGCCTTGGGTCGGGTGCTTTGACTGACGTCGGCCCACGTGCCGGTTACGCCGAGCGCGTAAGCTACGCGCTGTCATCACGATGACGACGTTGGACTGACGTCAGGGTGACGTTATGCTCTCGGTGGACTGACATCGAGATATAACGGTCGAGTCGGACGTGGCGACGTTGGGGCGGGCGTGATCACGCCAGGCCGACGCTAAGGCACCGGTAAAGTCACGCTAGCCCGGCATCGCGCGCGCTTGAGTGTCGCTAGTCCGACGTTGACACAATACACTAGCCCAATGTTATGGTCACGTTAGACTAACATCAACTACGCCGCATCTGCGTAAAACTTGTGCCGAAATTTGCATACTACGCCGAGAAGCTCGACGTATATAATTATTTTCACGTCCCTACGCTGACGTCGTAGTCTGACAGGCCCATAACTTCCCATGCGGAAGAACCGGATGGGTGTCCGAATCGGTAGGGCGCATGCCTTCCGGGTGGAAGGTTGGGAGTTCAATTCCCAGTCGAGTCAAAGCAATGACTTACAAAAATTGATACTTGTTGGTTCTGTGTCGGGATAATGTGACTGAGTGGGATATCAGGTCATGGTGCTGGCGGCCTGGTCTCCCAGTGGGGCAGCACTGTAAAGTCGCCATAAGTATGCACTGTCACAAGTCGGTGCCCGTCCTGGTATGAACTTACCTGTTGTTAGGACATAAAACCGCAATAAACAAAAACAAAGAACCCCACATGCCTTGGGTGAGGGAACGTGACGGGTGAGTATATTTGTGTGTTTTTGTGTTGTTTTTTATTGATGTGACACTGCCCGGATTTGTACCTAATTTATTTATACACGGGCAGAACTAGTGCTGTACAAATATATGCGGTGTCATGCCTTCAATGGGTGAATAGTGAGACTGAGAGGTTACACGCCCGGGGCTAACCATTGTCTTCCAGAGTAAGCATTAAACTTAAAAAGCTGCACAGTCCGGTGACGTCATCACATTTTCTAAACCGAAGCGCTTACCTAGATTTGATCCTGCATATCCAACTTAGATAATAATGCAGCCAGTAAACAGTTATTATTGCCTTGAATGAGTGCCGGTGTTGCGGATTCCGAGGGACACCAGTTTGCCATGGACACTTCCATTCAAATGCATTGTCAACGGCTGTGAGCAAATCTTCATACAGAAAAAATCAATTATCTCTCAAATTACACCACCTAGAAACAAATTGCTTCGTACACATATAGAAAACATCTTTACCATTAAGATTATATTAAATTGATGAGGTTAGGGTTCTTGATTTCTATTAATTTTGAATAAAACTAATGTTTTTCACTGCGCGTACCGTCCAACTCAAGGCATTGTCAATGGCCGTGAGCAATCTTCATACAGAAAATACAGGAAAAGTTAAATATCTCTAAAACGACACCACCTAGAAACAAATCGTTTGGTACACATATAGAAAACATCTTTACCAAAAACATTATATTAAATTTATAAGGTTAGTGACGATGCTGTTCGATTTTGATGCATGCGCAGAAGCTATGTGTCCCAGGCAAACCGCAACACCGGTGTTGCAGTTTTGAAGCGGACCTGGTTTAAAACTGGGCTTTTTCACAATGCGCATGCATTTCTGCCTGATTGAGATTATAGTCATTGTACCCATGTTTATTAACTTGCTAGTTGCTTGTTAACTTGTTAGTGCAGAGGATAATATATTCTATCAAACAAAAAATATTCACTAAGATGATTCTTGAAGGAATCCTCGCCATTTGACTTTGATGCGTGCACATTGCGAAAAGCCCCGTTTTAAACTGGGTCCTTTTAAAATCGCGACACCGGATTTATCTATATGCTGGGCATGCTGAAGCCTAGGGACTCACAGTCCAGGAGTAGGAGGGCTCCGGCCAAAGTGTATGAAACTAATATTGTTGACACTGTCATAGGCCTTTAGTTTAAGAAAAAAAGTTGGTTTGTTAAAATCTCAGGGTAGGACGATAAGAACTGCCCGGTTGCCTGGGGCACCTAGTTTACTCGGTCGGGCAGGTGAAGTTCTAGGTTACCTGCCCAAATAGGCATGTCATTATTTTTCTTATCTGCAGTAGCAGATTTCAGTTTCAATTGGCTGGCTTGGGCAAGTAGTTTTGCCACTCGTGCAAGTACAAAATTCAGTCACGCGAAAAAAGTTATTGTCCTACCCTGCTGGTATTGAATGGATCAGCTGATTACACAACTTGACGACTAATTTTACATAATCAGGCAGATTTGCATTTGATCGGGGCCACTCACTATAGCCGGTCAAAGTCATTAAAAATTGTTGCTGATTTATGTATTGTAAATAGATCACCCGGGTCTGCAGTATGGTTCCGTTGGCGTTGCTTTTTCAAAATTTGGATGTTTTTCTTTTTGTGTTTCTCTTTTGTTTTTGGCAATCTTCCCGCACATGGTTAAAAACACTGTTTGACACTGGGGAATTCCCCCTGTAGACCTGTCATTGATTATTGTCGGAGTAGACTAACTTCCCTTTTCATGTCCGGGGGATGAATTGTGGCGTACCTAACCATATGCAGAGATGAGAATTTGCCATTTTTAGGTTTGACATATATATATATGGGTTGTTCTCAGAAGTTGTGTACCAATACTGTGACATCAGTACCACAAAATCAAAATGCTGTCAAAGTCCTGTATACAAGCTTCCTCAATCTGTATGTCCTTTTGCATCTGAATAATTGAAAATAAACATATTCTGACATTTTTATGTAGGTCAAATGATGCTCACACCCAATAAATAGCAGTATAGCATGGAAACCAATCTGACTCCAAAATCAAATATTTTCCACACAAAGCTTGACATTTTTAGGACATTTCACATGCCACTTGCTTTGTAAACAGTAGTAATCTGTCCCAAGTCGATACCCGTCCTGATATGAACTTAGCTGTTGCGTGGACACATCATCATCGTGCTGTCGGTCGCGATGCGACAAAGACTGCTTTCATTACTTGACTGCCGCTCTCCATTTAGCACTCTGCTGTGAGAGTGATGTCTATAAGTCGGTCAGAAAAAGTGGGTGCGTTCTGGGAGGGCGCAGGGAGGCGAGTCGCTAGGAGCATGGAGGCGGCCAGCTATAAAGGCCGGGAGAGAGGGGGGGGGGGTTGTGTTAGATAATGGTGCAACGGTCAGGGAAGGAAGGCGAGAGGGAGTGGGGGGGGGGGGGGTCCTCCTCCCCCACCACGAATCACACGCAATGCAAGCATTACGACCAATGTTTCTCAGCTTCAGGTTTCTCTTGATGGTATCATTTCATGAAAGCTGCCTGCAAAAGTGTTGAAGTGCTGCTGGCTTTTGCAAGTTACCAGTGGCACTCTCTCGGGGAGCAAATAGAGGTTTCGCACCGGCAAGAACATGTCAAGACAGGCGTAAAACTATTTGTCCCTGCAGTGGCTGGTTGGGAGATGTTGGGAGTTCCCTATATCAACCGCCCTTAATGCTGCCACAGTGACATGGTTTTCTGTTTAGGGTTTGCTCCCTTAGCCTTCGGTTCTGTCAAGAACCTGTACCACAGGGCAGTGGTTTACCTCAAACTCCCTGAGGTATTGCAATACCTGCAATACCTGCAATATCTGCATACATATATGTGCGTGGACACGCATCCCCAATAAATGAACAAACTACTACAGCCACACACACAGCTCTTGTACCGGTGTATCCGTTTCAAACTATCGCTGGTTCTGTAGGCTTCCGCCCCTGCGCGTCTCCATTCATTTCCGGTGTCTCGCTGGAAACCAGCAGGTGTTGGTGTTAGCAGACGACATTTTACACACTCTGTGAGTAATCGCGGGAAATGCGGTTGTGGCGTCACTAATGGGGTACTTCCGTCAGGACCATACAGGTATGCCCGACGTGGCATCTAACAATAGCAGGACTCCGATTAAGCTGCATAGTCTGATGAAGGCATTAAATTGTCCAAACCAAAAACACTTAGCTAGATTTATTCCTATACAGTGAAAGCTCTCTAACCGACCACCTCCTCAGATCGACCACTCGATCGCTTTATGTAGGTCCCAAACACCTGCCCGTGCAATGCCATATTAATGCAGGTTTTTAAAAATTCCCTAAGCCGACCACCTCCCTGAATGAATCATTTAAAGTTGGTCCCATGGTCGGTCGATTTAGAGAGGTTTTACTGTATATCCAACTTAGAATAAGTTAGATAGGCGTACACTCGTTAAATATTAATGTTGTCATCAGGTAGAAGCCAATCTAAAGGAGGCGCCGACCAAATGGGATGGCCGAATGAGTTAGAGCGGTCCGTCTCCCGTGTTGGTAGATCGTGGGTTTGAACCCTGGTCAAGTCAAACCGATGACTTAAAAATTGATACTTGTTGCTTCCTAGCCTGGTGCTCGGCATTAGTAGGATAGGGCAAGGACTGGTTGGCTCAGTGTCAGGATAATGTGACTGAGTGGATATCAGGTCATGGTGCTGCTGGCCTAGTCTCCCAGTGGGGCAGCGCTATAAAGTCGCCATGAGTGCGTACTGTCACAAGTCGGTACCTGTCCTGATATGACCTTAGATGTTGCTAGGATGTAAAACAACAACAAAAGAGAGAAAACGAGGTGCCACCGCTGCAAATCATACGTGTAGTCTAGGTCAAGCAGTCCCAAAAACCTTCGGAGTATGAACTTTTAATTACTGTCTCCCACTCCGAGTCTATGGTGTGTGATGTTATTGCTATTTGATGGATTTGTTCGCTGTCTCCCTCCCCATATTTTTATTTGACTATATTTCCCTCGGACCAGAGGGGATGACTGAATGAGTTGAGCGTCCGTCTCCCGTTTTGGTAGGTCGTAGGATTCGAACCCATGGGTTCAATCCCTGTGATTGTCGAATCCCTCCCATGTGCATGTTGGCTAGATGGAGTGGCTGAATGAGTTGAGCGTCCGCCTCCTGTTTTGATAGGTCATAGGATTTAAAATCCCAAGTTTGAACCCTGGCCGAGTCAAATCAATGACTTAAAAATGTATGCTTGTCACTACCTAGCCTGGCGTTTGGCATGACTAGGATAGAGCGAAGGAGCAGTGGAATGAGGAAGACTGGTTGTCCATGATTGAAAATTCCTCTACTTATTCAATGAATGTACCCATTAATAAATTTTCCTTTTAAATGTGTGAACAATTTTTGAATGCATGAATGGTAATTTGTCTCAAGTTTGTTGTCCCTCCGCTGACAGGACATATGCTATGTCAGGACACTTTTTGTTTGGATGTAGGGTTGTCCATTGAAGACATGTACTAACTTATGTGATATAGGGGTTATGGTGGTGGGGGTGGGTGGGCGAAAACATAAATTCTAAGGCTTAGCTCTACTATTGTGTTGATCAATGCAAAATGTAGATGACGGTTTGATGAGCGGTGCTTTGACGCAAACAAATGAAGGGGGGAAGAGGGGGGGGGGGAGATTTATTCAGCTGCAGTTAAGGGCGGGTAAACCTTTTTACTCTTTAAGTAGAAGTAAAGAAATTCGTTGGATAGAAAGCCTTGAATGAATATAAATGGCAGGCGTGACTTTTATTGTTGTCCATGAGTGGTGCACCGTTTCGAATTAATGCCTTGTACAATGGGTGCCTCAACTTTGTTGCTAAGTTGGGGCTTTGGGGTACAGTCAGAAACTCACCAGTCCGTCTGACAGGAATCAACAATTCTATTTTCATCAGGCAATTTAAAAGAAATTTTTTAAAAAGAAAACACCTGAAATTGAAAAGGGGAGTACACTGAACATTTCATTTTGTGTGTGGAGATTTTGATTAGCAATATGCCGGGCGCAGTGGCCGAATCGTTAGAGCTTGCAGGAGATTGAAAGTTCGGTTCCCGATCGAGTCAAACCAATGGCTTATAAAATCGATACTTGTCACTTCCTAGCCTGGTGCTCAGCATTGATAGGATATGGACAGGACTGGTTAGCTCAGTGTCAGGATAATGTGACTGAGTGGGATATTGGGTCATGGTGCCGGTGGCTTGATTTCCCTTGGGGCAACACTATAAAGTCGCCATGAGTGTACACTGTTACAAGTCGGTACCTTGGGGAGCAGACAGAGATGTTCTGCTTGCCGTGTACCGAACCCTAGTTAGGGCACGGCTAGATTACGGCAGCATAGTATACAGCTCCGCAAGGAAGTCTTATATTGGGCTGCTGGACACGATGCATCACCAGGGGCTGTGTCTGGCCCTTGGTGCCCTTCGCACCTCTCCAGTTCAGAGCTTATACGTCAAAGCCAACGAACCATCACTTGACACTAGGAGAACCAAACTGGCCATGCAATATGTTGTTAAATTAAAAACAAATGCATTAAATCCTGTGTACAGTTGTGTGTTTGAGACACACAACGACTCCAACTTCCAAGTATGCAGCCAAGCCAAATTTCATTCGGCCCCTGGGGCTCCGGATGAAACTTCATTTGGAGGCTTTGTAAGTTAAGTTAGGATTTGGATGTATTGAATATGGCCTATGCTGCCGACACGGCGTAAAGAAACCACCAATCAATCAATCAATCAATCAATCGGTACCCATCCTGATATGAGGACGTTAAACTCCCAACAACCAACCAACCGATTGTCAATAACTGCTTCTCAGTTTGGAAATTTTGATTAACAAATTTTCATTTTGTGCAGCTATTCACCCGGTATTATAAAGTGAAAATGGTTCACGAATTTATGTAGTGCGTTTGATTATTGCGACCGGCATAACTTGCAATTTGCATCATTATTTGTGGCCTGAACCTGAACAAGATGCTCACTGGAGTAATTGTGCTTATTGAATGTGAGAATGGCATTGGTAGCACATGTTTATGGTAATAGCCGTTGTACCACCTGGTGACCTGCCCAGTCCAATATACAATTTTAGATGATTTGTTGCTGTCGTCTTTTGCAATTGCTGGTTATTTGTTTTAAAATAAATTTAGCTTCTACTGATATTTGATGTGTAAATGGGAAATATTAATTTTCGCATCCACCGAAAAAAAAAAATCGGACACCATGGGCTTCGGCAATAAACGGTTCTATTAAACTGATTTAGAATCCCCTTCGATGCAGCAACAAATGACTATATATATATGCATCAGTGTTCAAGTTAGATATGTATTATCAAATTCAGATACATTTTTGTATTTTGAAAATACTATGCTTTCATCAGACTTTGCCAGTTTAACTGCTTTAGTTTCGGCAGTGTGGTGTTTGTTTGGTTTCTGAACGCAGACAATACATACATTGGTATTTTATAATGCATTTAAAGCACCATAATACAGAATCAGATAACAGCGACACTTCTATTTATTTCACATATTTGGCTAACTTTTGAGATATTTGAAGTGAAAACATGCCAAATTAATTTTGGCAACCATGCTAAAACTCTTGACACCATGAGCTTCTGTATTAACAGGTTCTATTAAATTTCCTCCATATTCCCTTCTAAGTTCTATGTAGTATGTGGTGACATATTTTAATAAGCGCACCAGTATCTAAGTTAGATATGTAGAATCAAATGTAGATAATTATTTTGGTTTTGAAAATTTGATGTTTTCATCGGACTATGCCGCTTTAACCATATGATGTGATTCGCTGAACAAGATGGCCGAATCGGTAAAAGTGCTGGCTGGTTTCCCGTGTGGAATGGCGTGGGTTAGAACACTGATCGAGTCAACCCACTGACTTACCAAATTGATACTTATTGTTTCCAAGCCTGGTGTTCGGCATTAATATGGGCTGGCAAGGACTGGTTTGCATAGTATCAGGATCATGTAACTGAGTGGGATATCAGGTCATGTAGATAAAGGATTCACCCGGTAATCGCAGTCGCAGTACACGGGTGAATACCAACCCTATATAAAAACGGTCGAAAAAGCGGGTTAATGAATTGAGAGCCTAATTTCACAATCTAAGAAGCAACAATTATTCTTTACATATGTCTTATGGATAGCCCCGCTACCTTTGAGTTGAAAAATATAATATAATATCTAGTTTAATAAGATTTTAAAGTGAAATCGACGGCGTTCTGCGGCCGCCATCTTGACTTTTTGCATTCTCTCCCATTTCATCGACTGTGCGCCTATATGGGTAGCCATTTGATACTGGAGCCACGGTTTCTACTTCATGTTTCATACTAAACCTATTTTCGCCCGTATTTACACTATGTTGTCCTTCACCCGTGTACTACAAGTACCGGGTGAATCTTTTATCTACAGGTCATGGTGCCAGTGGCTCAGTCTCCCAGCGGGGAAGCACTATGAAGTCATCACGGGTGTGCATTGTCACAAACCGGTACCCGTCCTGGTATGACCTAATGGTGCAGTCACACTACGACTCTTCTCCCGGCGACCCGTCAGTGTTGAAAATAAAATCTTGCGCGTCGAGAAACGTCCAACTTTTTGGCGGTTTGGGGAAAAAGATCGGCGTCAGCGCGGCGCGTTATGCGCGCGCGGCCAACGTGTGTCGACGCGTTGGGGGGGGGAAAGAAGTTTGGCGTGACGTCTTCATCTAACCTTAAATGTTGCTAGGGCGTAAAACAAAAACGCCCCAGTTTGCCGCAACGTGTGAGCAACGACCCTCCCGCACGCGCGACGTCTTCCTAGCGTTCCCATAACGTTATTCCGGCGCGTCCAACGCATCGCGACGCGCGCCTAACGTCCTTACCCATATATTTGCGCGTGCTGCCGGTCGTTTTTTTGTTGTTGACACGCTTAAAACCTTGGGCGACCGGCAACGCGCGCCGACGTTGTCCGCCGACCATCAACGTCAAGGATAGTGTACCGACGCGCTCATAACGCGCCACCAGCGCGTCCAGACGTTTCACTTATTATCGCCCAAAATCACTACACGTTGCCGTGTCGCCGGCGAGAAGCGTCGTAGTGTGACTGCACCATAAGATATTGCTAAGATGTAAAGCCCTAACAAGCGACAATAATGTAATCCACATAATTTCGCTATATTTTGGTGCTCATTTTTGTCTCATCTTGCCTTGCAATCAAATCTAGGTGATTGTTTTGGTCCCAAAAAGTTTATGCTTTCATTGGATTATGCAGCTTTAAATAAGAAGGGCTTGTCATAATTAGACCCCGGCGCTAAATATCGATGTGTCTGTTTAAGTATTCATGCCAGCGCATGACGTCATATGTGACTTGGTATTCAACGGAGCTGAAGCAATGGTATACACGGTATCAACATTCAAAATAAGGCATATATATCTGCTTGAACGAGCCACGTGAGATTATGCACGGACAAGCAGAATATGACTTGAGCTTTTGCGTTGTACAAAATGAATAAACAAAGCCTATGTTCAGAATTTCGGTGTGCACACTGAAATTAATGTGGTGCTTTCCCTCCAAAATCAAAACTTTAAAATAAAAGATACTGGTGCATTCATTATTTATACATTTATTGCAGTTTGGTGCTACTGTGCTGTAGTGATACACGCGAAAATGAGTAAACAAAGGCTATTTCTGTGTGCGCAGCTAAATCAATTTGGCATGTTTTCACTTCAAATATCTGCAAAGTTAACCCCTTTAAATAGGTCATTCAAACTAAAAATTGAAGTAATCATAGCAGTGAACCTAATATATTATTTGAGGGAGGGGGTATGTTAAAATCTCGTAGCCATTGGATTATGCAACTTTATTAATAAGTCTGTAACTATGAAAGTGGATGCAGTCGCTATGTTGTAACCATAGTGACCTGGTTGAAGGGTGTTGGGGTGGGGGTGGGAGGTTAGTGATACCCCAGTCACACGAGGCCTGCGTTTGCTTACGATCAATTCGCGACGTCAAAAGGTCCTTGTTAAGTGCTGGTGCCACGAGGACGCCAACCTCCCGCCGTCCATTTTGGAAATTTTGGACGCAAGGAGGTTGCAGCTGCTGCACCTGCAACGTCCTTGCGTCCTGTTCTGGCGGCGCCATTCAAAACTGGTTGCCGCCGACCTTGCACCGACCTCTTAGTTAGCGGTGCCAACACACGCGATGCCGCACTCACCGTGTGGTCAGCGTCGACTCGGCACCACCCTTTCCCCAACCCGGCGCTGACCCAGCGCCACCCTGGCACTGACCCGGCGCCGACCACGTATTTGAATCAATGTATTGAGTGGGATGCTGGGAGGTTGGCGTCATTTTGGGCATAAGGAGGTTGGCGGCGAAGGCTGGCTCTCGTGTGACTGGGGTATAAGCGCAGCAATGAACTGCTGATAGGTGGCGCTGTGAATCGGTTAATATAAAAGCACACACACACACAGTAAGCAGTTCCTTGCACAGGGGTTGGGGGGATGTGTCCTGGATCTGCACACGATCCCCTCGTTGGGATGGCTTCCGGGACGTGTTGAATTGCTGTATGTGTGATGATGATCTTGCTATGTGGCACATGTCGTAAACACGCCATGGTGATGATCAGCGCATAAACACGCTCCCCGCCCCTGCACCTCCATGGTTGGTTGTTTTGTTGGTGGTGTTCCACGTCCTGGCAACATCTAAGGTCATGAGGACGGGTACTGACTCGTGAAAGCGCACACTCATGGCAACTTACTTTATAGTGATGCCCCACTGGAAGATCCAGCACCATGACCTGATATCCCACTCAGTCACATTATCCTGACGCTGAGCCAACCAGTCATTGCCCTAACCTAATAATGCTGAGTGCCTGGTTATGAAGTGACAAGTATAAATTTTTACGTCATTGGTTTGGTTCTACCAAGGTTCCCACGATCAACCAAAGCGGGAGACAGACACCCAAATCATTTGGCCATCACGTCTGGTCCATGTGTCCGTTGATGTCTGGGTTCAGACGGGAATATGGGCGGTCAGTTTTTGCGTGGTGTTAAAGTTGCATAGTCCGGTGGTTTTGAGTTTGTTACTTTTTGAGATAAATATAGTATGGTTTGATTGTTTGTTACTTTGGTGTTTTTCGTCCTATCAACATCCATGGTCATATCAGGACGGGGATGTAGTATGGTGAATTGTTATGTTGTACCTTGCTTTAGTTTGAAGTGACTTTCTTTTCATTTTAAATTACTGACTTTGGAGATATTTGAAGTGCAAACAGGCAAAACTAATTTTGCAAGCATGTCAACACATCCTAGGCTTCAGCACTAACATATTTTTTATTAAATTGACTGATTATTCCCTTCTGTTCAACAATAAATGGTTAATAAGTGCGTCAGGCATAAGGGCGGGAGGCACATCGGCCCACATGTGGATTGTATGGAGGGGGGGGGGGGGGATAGGAGGAACAGCGGTCCACCCACACCAGCCCGTATGGGGAGGGTGTAGGAAGAGCCACTATGATTCTCTAAATTATCACCCCTGATAAGTGATAAGGGTCTTTATATATATATATATACTTGTGTGCTTGGGTGTGGGTGTCATGGGGGTGATGAAAATGAGAAATATTGTGCCTAAAGCGGGACTCGAACCCACATCTCTTGCATTCCGGGCCAGTGTGCTAACCATTACCCAGGATGCCTGATGTCACCCCCCCCCCCCATACCCACGCCTACCTGTCTATGTGGCTCCTTGTCTGAGAGGTCAGGTCAGTGCATACTACTACATATATAATCCATTGTGGGAATATAAACAAGACACTATCACGTTCAGTTCCCTTCCTCTCTGCGTAATCATCTCCTACCTACCATTGTTTTTGTGTGTAGAAATAACACCAGTCTGTGAACCGGGCTTGAGGGTTGATCACTGTGTACACTCACTGCAGGGTATGCAGGTATTGCAATACCTCAGGGAGTTTGACACCCCTGCCCTGCAGAGTTGTAAACCACTGCCTTGTGGTACAGGTTCGTGACAGAACCGAAGGCTAAGGGAGCAAACCCTGAACAGAAAACCATGTCACTGTGGCAGCATCAAGGGCGGTTGATGTATGGAACTCCTAACATCTCCCGACCAGCCACTGCAGGGACAAATAGTTTTGCGCCTGTCTGGACATGTTCTTGCCGGTGTGAAACCTCTATTTTCTCCCCGAGAGAGTGCCGCTGGTAACTTGCAAAAGCCAGCAGCACTTCACCACTTTTGCAGGCAGCTTTCATGAAATGTATCAAGAGAAACCTGAAGCTGAGAGACATTAAGACCGACTCATGGACATCACTCTCACAGCAGCGAGCTAAATGGAGAGCGGCAGTCAAGTAATGAAAGCAGTCTTTGTCGCATCGCGACCGACAGCGTGATGATGACACTCACTGCAACACCTTGTCTATGTAGTTCACACAATCTACTCGAAGCAGGTAATGGGAGGCTCTAACTCTTGTGTGCATTCACCCGCTCACAAAAGTTCTGTCTTTTCATCCGGGCCCCACTGACCTCGCTGTTGTGTGGAAGCCTCAAAACATAAATAAATGTTACTGATTATTATTGTTATTATTATTGTTAGTATCGGTTTTGTTTCTTTTCAAATATTATTATTAGCAATCTAATGTTTTGCCACACCCATTCAGTGCTTACAAACTGAACATTTGGTGTATTTGGATTTTGTTTATGCACTTGGCATTAGTTGGCATCAATAGGCCACAGAGTCGACTGTTGTCAATCACTTAAATCAAAGGTCCTTATTCATTAAGCACTAGTATGGGCTCTATGCCAAGTTATAATGAAGTGCAATAATCAGGTATGACATTTCTTTTCCCGATTTCGTGAATCTTTGCAATTTCATTTTTTTTCATAATCGTATATTAAAGCTACATAGTATGATGAAAACATCAATTAAAAAAATATCAAAATACTTAAAGCTGCAGAGTCCGATGAAGCATCACATTTTCCAAATCAAAACAATTATCTAGATTTGATTCTACATGTGTAACTGAGATACTGATACATTTATTAAGTATTTGTTGCCACATAGAAGGGAATGCTGAGTTGATTTAATGGAACCTGTTACTGCAGAAGCCTATGGTATCAGAGTTTTGGCGTGCTTGCCAACATTATTTTCACATGTTTGAATTTCAAATATCTCAAAAGGTACCCATTTCAAGTAAAAGTTACTTCAAACTAAATTAAGGTAGATTATAATGATCAATTTAATGTACTTATCTCAGAAAAATGTCAGAAACTCAAGACCATTGGACTATGAAACATTAATCTAGGTACATCTGGTTACCTGGTAAATTTCCGTCAGTATCGAATCTAGGTACTGGTGCACTTATTAAGCATTTGTTGCTGCATAGAAGGGAATACTAAGTCAATTTAATAAAAAGCTGTTAGTGATACTGGTAGAGCTTATGGTGTCAGACTTTTAATGCACATGTCACAATTAATTTGCCATCTTTTCACTTCAAATACCTTCAAAGTTAACCACTTATAATAAAAGTTACTTCAAGCTGAAGTAAAGTAGATTATAACAAACAATTTGATATATTTATCTCAAATAATGACAGAAACTCAAAACCGTCGGACTGTGTAACTTCAACTATCACAGAATGATAGGAATATATAACGGCGGTTAGTCGAGCGGAGTCCCTTATGCAAGGGAGAACAGTGGTCAGTGTAGTTCCTGCTGCCACCGCATGGCGGGGAAGCTCGTGTAAGGACTACTACCATAATAATACATGAGTACTACATATTTAGTAATATACCCATGAGAGGTTTATCTAGTATTACATTCACATTTCAAGACCATACAGGTTTTTCCTAAATACGGTTTGCTCTCGGTTGATGTGGGAATCATTTAGATGCATTAAACAAACACACAAAATCCACAGACGGAGAAGGGGGCGGGGCAAGCTTTAAAACATGTAGTTCCTTTGCTAGACCCATGAGAATGAGGTCATTGCCCACAGGTCACGCGCGCACATGCTCGACCCACACCCCCGTCACGCCATCTTCCGGCCGCGTCTCTTGCTGTAACTCGGCCCCGGTCACGTGACGTCATCGGAATGTGACCTACTTTCAACGACCCAGTTTCGCGACTCGACGATGTGACGGCACTCGCGACTGTTTGTGTGTATGGGCGGGTGGGTGAATGGGTGGGTGGGGGAGGGGGGGGGGGCGGATCGGGCCGCGTGATTGGGTGGGTATGTCAGCTATGGGAGCGCCATATCAAGTTGTGTACAAACACAAGCTATCTCATAAAGTGCTCTCATAGATTAGCTATGCGCTCTTGGAGAGATTAGTCAGCTGCTGTATGCTATGTTCATTCTATGTCCCCGTTAAGGCCCTGTCACACTACGATGTACGGCATCAGCGCATGCTCAACGTTAGAAAATTTGGCAGTACGTCGGCATTCAGCGGTGGGAGATGAAAATGGGCGTATACATAACGTGCACACAATGTACATAACGTATGCAGAACGTATCTCTGATGTATTGCTAGTGTAGTAGAGCATTCATGTGCCTCGCAAAATGCTCGCATACGCTGACCAACATTACTCCATTGCTAGAAGTATGGCGTATACATTCAGTACGCCCGGAGATGCGGCAGACATATGTTTGAAGTATGTTAGGAGTATGTAATGCATCTATTGGCTGTACGCGGATTGCATGTTCCCACTGGCTGAATGTACGGCTACTGTGCAGCAACGTATCCATAACGTACTCCCAACATACATTCAACATACGAGCCACACGTTGGACATTTTGAGCATGCACAACATTTTTTCAGAGCCTCGCCGTGTGACAACGTATGCCGACGTGTTTGTTGAAAATCTCATACGTCAGCATATGCTAAGGCTATACGTCGTAGTGTGACAGGCCCTTAAGTTATCTAGTCCGTCATGTGGGTGGTGGGTGGGTGGGTGGGGATTATTCAGTCTTCTCTATGTCTCATAGCACTCTGGATTTTCTGCGTTTCTGTGGCTCGGGAGTAAATGGGCCAGGCCAAGCGATCTAGCCATACACTCTGCTGCTTTGTAAATGTAAATTGGCAAAGATGTTACTCCCTTCCCCAAATTAAAAGAACTCAACCAATAAAAGGGAGAAATATGGTGTGGCCTATGTAGTATGTAATATGTAATACCATAAACATAGCTACAGTACAGTGATGGATATAAATCCTCTGGTGAGACTGACACTGGTCAACATCCAGTGGAGGCGACGCGAGGCGGGCCAAAGTTGGTGCCACTGGTGCAATGTTGGGTCTTATGGTGATTAAAGTTGCATAGTCCGATGGTTTTGAGTTTCTGTGATTTTTCCGAGATAAATAGATTAGATCGATCGCTCGTATCTACTTTACATTACTTTAAAGTTACTTTTATTTTACATGGTAAACTTTTGAGATATTTGAAGTGCAAACATGGAAAATTAGTTTTGGCAACCTTGCCAACACTCTTACACCATAGACCTCTACAGTAACATGTTCTATTAAATTGACTCAGTATTCCCTTCTATGGAGAATCAAATGTTCAAAAAGTGCATCAGTATTTAAGTTAGATATATAAAAATCAAATCTAGATAATGGTTTTGGTTTTGAAAATTTCATATTTCATTGGACTATGCAACTTTAACAATATAATAATTCCCTTCTTTATATTTATGTTATGCATCATATATATATATTATATATATATATATATATATATATATATATATATATATATATATATATATATATATATATATGTGTGGAGCATCTCCCAAGCTCTCATTTATAAATGACCGGGCGTGGTGGCCGAATCAGTAGAGCACAGGCCTCGCATGCGGAAGTTTGCGAGTTTGGTTCCCGGTCAAGTCAAACCAATGACTTAAAAATTGATACTTGTCACTTCCTAGCCTGGTGCTCAGCATTATTAGGATAGGGCAAGGGCTGGTTAGCTCGGTGTCAGGATAATGTGACTGAGTTGGATATCGGGTCAGGGTGTCAGAGGCCTGATTTTCCAGTGGGGCAGCACTATAAAAATGCCATGAGTGCGTACTGTCACTAGTCGGTATCCATCCTGATATGACCTTAGATGTTGCTAGGATGTAAAACAACAAACAAACAAACAACTCATTTTTGAATGCACATCTTCAAATTGTCCGCACCACAACCTTTAAATAAAAGCAATCATTCAAAAATCCTGCTTGTGGTTTTGAGTTTCTGCAATCTTCTGAGATAAATACATTAGATTGATTGTTATGATCTACTTTACTTCATTTTGAAGTCACTTTTATTTTAAGTTGGAGATATTTGAAGTGAAAACATGCCAAATTAATTTTGGCAAGGATGTCAAAATCTCTTGACACCATAGGTTTCAGCAGCAAGAGGTTCTGTTAAATTGACTTAGTATTCCCTTCTGTGCAGCAATAAATGATTAATAAGTGCACCAGAATCTGAATTAGATATGTAGGATCAAATCTAGTGTGAAAATGTTTACGCTTTCGTCGACATCGAACTGCAGCTTGAAGCTTCGACAATGTGGTGTTTCATTTGTGACGGTGCCTATGTGGTGTTTAATGGTATATTATAATACATTCTAAACATGGTAGCAAGGCATGAAGTGACACTCGCATCTATATGAGCCTGTGTCAAAAGGTGCTAACTCTTCGTTTTTTTTTGTCAATAGTAACGATTGACACAAAACAGCACAGAAACCGTTACACTGAAAACACAAGGACATTTGCTTGAAATCAATATGTATTCTATTGGGATTATGAAACACCATGTAAAAAACAGATCAGTTTATCCTGAGCAAATACATAAGTAGATAGTGTGTTGATCGTTACTATTGACAAAGTTTTGTCCCATATTGCTTAGCACCTTTTGAGACAGTCTCATATGCGAGTGTCATTTCACTTGCTGGCTGTTATAACCTTTAATGGTGAACGCAATTTATCAATCCATCAACTTTTTAAAATCATAATTTGATTTGATTGTACATCACTTTAGAAATGATTCTTACTAGTCAGAGCGCTCTTATGGTGCTGTCATACTACGACGTTTCCCCCCGGCGCGCCGCCAACGCGCAAGATATTTGCTAGGCTTGGACACGTCAACTTTTGCGCTTTGGAAAATTCGACGGGTGCAGCTGCTAGTAGCCGTGGTGGCGCGTCCGTAACGCCCCTCCAACGCGTCGCGCGTCGCTGCGCGTCGCCGCGCCGAAGTTTTGCGCAAGCACAAAACATTGGCGCGACCGCGGCGACGCGCGGCGCGCGGCGACGTGTCCATTAGCGTGTTCACCACGTGTACGACGCGCGTAACGCCCGGTAACGCGCGCGTACGCTTCCGACGCGGCCGACGTTTCACCAAAAGGCAACACGCGGCGCGCGTTGGTGAGAATCGTAATGTGACAGCCCCATACATTTCATGATTTTTTAATTGTCCCTCATAAATTACAGTATATTAAAGTAGCAGCAAACGATAATTAGACATAGTTCTCAGACTAAAAGGCTCCTCCCCCAAATTCACCTGTCTGGCCCACAGTCCTTGAGTCGACCATTGACAGTTCTAATGTAGAGACCTGGGGCCATATGCATGACACAGTGTTAGTGAGCCAAAACGGTGTTTGGTGGGAATCCCCCGTTTAGCGGCGAAAAGTCACATGCAAGGGTCAGTGTTGGGGCCAACACCACAAGCTTAAACTAGGTTACGGTAAACCCGTTCCATAGCTGGTTTACAGGCGGTGTTAGCTACGGAGTAGGCCCAAATCTATTCAATGCTATCATATTTAGCAGAATAACATAATCAAAAAGTGAAATTTCATCAAATTAACCATAAATTCGAACCGATATTAACACCGCTGCGGCATCGGCGGCTATATTAATATTGTCGAACCGACGAATGTAAAGTAAACAAATTGCCGTCGATGTCCATACTGTCGAATGTCAACTAAACATGGCCGCCGCTGCCACCCGCGTATTGCCGGCAATATATTAAAGCCAAATCTATTAAATGCGATCATATTTAACAGAATTACATACTGTACAAGTGATATTTTAGCAAATTAACTGCAACAAACTGAAAGTAGCGCCGCCGCTACAACGGCGGCGATATTAATATTGTCCAATCAAGGGATTTCCCAAATCTATAAATAACTTCACGTTTAGCTATAATCAAAGTGTTATGCGCTCCTGCATACCACTTGACATAGTTCCCGACCTCAGTGATAGCTAAACGGTGTCCGGCTGTAACACCAAAAGCTCGTCATGCATATGGCCCCTGTAATTGTACCTGACGCATGCGTCGATGCACAACGATAGCCGAATCACTAAAAGTGCTGGCTAGACAATCTTTTGTGACTTACAGGCTTTCAAGTATGACTTGCGGCAGTTACAGGTTCTATTATATTGACTTAGTTTTCCTTCAATGTGCACCAGTATCTAAGTTGGCTATGTGGGATCAAATGTAGGTATGTGCTTTGTTTAAAAAAAAAAGAATGTCATCAGATTACGCAGCTTTAATTTAAATTGGTAAGATGTTGCAGTTCTCGTAGGTATATGCCTACTGTATGGCTCTTAATAATGGTCACATTGAAGTCGCTGCGACGCCTTTGTTGAATTGGCTGGTGGAATACGCAACATGTCCAGAGTGCTTCCATGAAAATGAGCAGCGACACCCTGAGGCGGAGGCCGGTCTGTATGCATCTGTCTCCTGTTTGATCTGTGTGCCAGCTGCAGGCTGCGATTACTTTGTACCAGTGTGG
This sequence comes from Branchipolynoe longqiensis, assembly GCA_030323885.1. Classification (NCBI taxonomy): domain Eukaryota; kingdom Metazoa; phylum Annelida; class Polychaeta; order Phyllodocida; family Polynoidae; genus Branchipolynoe; species Branchipolynoe longqiensis. The sequence continues at coordinate 21,625,492 of CM059198.1, read as the reverse complement.
CTAATGGCGCAGGTAGTTATTGGGTCACCATTACATCAGAACAGACCTGCACTCGGCTTGTTTTCTGCATAATCCGATGAAAGCGTCAAGACCAGATCCTACATATATACAATTTTTGATACGTGTGTGGTCGTTAAAAAACCAGACGGGATGGCCGAATGAGTTAGAGCGTCCATCTCCCATGTTGATAGACCATGGGATCGTGGGTTCGAACCCTGGTCGAGTCAAACCAATGACTTAAAAATTGATACTTGTCACTTCCTAGCCAGGCACTAGGCATTATTAGGATAGGGCATGGAATGGTTGGCTCAGTGTCAGGATAATGTGACTGAGTGGGATATCAGGTCATGGTGCTGGTGGACTGGTCTCCCAGTGGGGAAGCACTATGAAGTTGCCATGAGTGTGCACTGTCACAAGTCGGTACCCGTCCCGATATGACCTTAGATGTTGCTTGGAGGTAAAGCAACAACAAACAAACAAACAACAGCGGTCGTTAAATATTGATTGCAGCTTGGTGCTTCTGCGCTCTGCTGCTATGTTTGAAACTGGGTGAACAAAATGTCTGGCATTTCGGTGTGTACACCTAAATTAATTGTGCATGTTTTCACTTCAGATCCCTCCAAAGTTAGCTGTTTGAAATGAGTCACTTTGAGCAGATTATGAAATTCTACCCGATATATATTTTTTATAATAAATAAGGCAGAAACTCAAAACCATACTCATGAATGACAGCTGCGGGTTCTAGTCCCCTTCTTGGAGTTTTATGTCCTGGCAACATCTAAGGTCATATCAGGACGAGTACCGACTTGTGATAGTGCTCATTCATGTTGACTTTATAGTGCTGCCCGACTGGGGGGCCAGGCCGTCAATACCATGACCTGATATGCCACTCAGTGACATTATCCTGACATTGAGCCAACCAGTCCTTGCCCTATCCTAATAAAGCCGAGTGCCTGGCTAGGAAGCAACAGGCAGGCATGAAGTTTTAAGTCATTGGTTCGACTCGACTAGGGTTCGAATACATGGGTTTGAGTCCCACGATCTACCAAAATGGGAGACGGACGCTCAACTCATTCGGCCATCCCGTCTGGGAGGATGGTTGTCTGGACAGACGTCCTGCTGCTGTGCCCGCATCGAACCTATACAGGATGACGGTTGGAGAAGTGGCCGAGCACTGAGTAGTTGTTCAATCACAATCATCCCCATTGTGAGCATCAATTGTGGCCGCCACTCACGCCAAATTACACTCAATGTGCAGATGTCAACACGCCCGGCTGAGGGCCATGTCATGCTTTACATCTGTACATGAATGGGGGACACCGGGCGCGGTGTCGAGAGTTCGGTTTCCCGTTGAATCAAACCAATGCCGTATAAAATTGATACCTGTCTCTTTCTAGCTTGGCGCTCGGCATTAATAGGATAGGGCAAGGACTGGCTAGCTCAGTGTCAGGATCATGTACCTGCCACCTGCTCAAACTCATTTAGCCATCCTGTCAGGTTACCTCATAGTGCTCAGCAGCTAGCGTTTTCCTCATACTGAACCTGCCAGTCTTTGTCCTCTCCTTAGTAATGCCGAGTGTCAAGTGACCTCATTTTCCTCTCCTTCACCTTTCCTCCATCTCTCCTTCAATCATTTCCTTCTCATCTCCTCGCCTTTTCTTCTCTGTTTCCTGTCCCTTCCATTTCCCTTCCCTTCCATTCCCTTCCATTCCATTTCCCTCCCCTCCCCTCCCCCCCTCCCCTCTCCTCCCCTCTCCTCCCCTCCCCTCCCCTCCCCTCCCCTCCCCTCTCCTCTCCTCTCCTCCCCTCTCCTCTCCTCTCCTCCCCTCTCCTCTCCTCTCCTCCTCTCCTGCCCTCTCCTCCCCTCCTCTCCTGCCCTCTCCTCTCCTCCCCTCCCCTCTCCTCTCCTCTCTTCTCTTCTCTTCTCTTCTCTTCTCTTCTCTTCTCTTCTCCTCTCCTCTCCTATCTCTTCTCTCCCTTCTCTCCCCCCCCCCCCCCCCAAATACAAATAAATGAGCTCTTTTCCAAAAAGCGATAAGCGCCGATCCAAAAAATGAGCTTGCAATGCCAACCTTGTAGCTCTTCATATGTATATGTATGTATGTTGGTCATCCCGTCTGGTCTATATATATATATATATATATATATATATGTATGTATGTATGTATGTATGTATGTATGTATGTATGTATGTATGTACGTACGTACGTACATTATGTACGTACGTACGTACGTACGTACGTACGTACGTACGTTCATACATACATACATACATACATACATACATACATACATACATACATACATACATACATACATACATACATACATACATACATACATACATACATACATATATAGATAGACCAGACGGGATGACCGATTGAGTTAGAGCGTCCGTTGCCCATGCTGGTAGATCGTGGGGTCATGGGTTTGAACCCTGATCGAGTCAAACCAATGACTTAAAAATTGATACTTGTCGCTTCCTAGCCAGGCGTTCAGCATTAATAGGATAGGGCAAGTACTGGTTAGCTCAGTGTCAGGATAATGTGTCTGAGTGGGATATCAAGTCATGTTGCCGGTGGCCTGATTTTCCTAGTGGGACAGCACTATAAAGTCACCATGAGCTCGCACTGTCACAAGTCGGTACCCGTCCTGATATGATCTTAGATGTTGCTAGGACATAAAACAACAACAAACAAACAAACATCTCTTTATATATATATGAAGATCTCTTTTCCAAAGCACGAGCTTGGCATTGCAAGCTCATTTTTTTTTGTTCGGTGCTTATCACGTTTTTTAAAAGAGGTCTTCAAATATAGTTTAGTGTTGTGGTCTCAAAGCGATTTTAAACTAAGTTGTGCTATGTGGTTTTATCCTACATGTGTTCGTCACGCACATACTCCCCCTCTGCACGCTTCTCTTGTGAGATCTGTCAAAGATGACTGTTGGTTTAAACTATCTAAGCGAGAATATATATATATATAATTTAAATGAGAAGAAAAACCCATTGTAAGTCGGCGGAGCATGTTGGGAAGCTATTTCAGTAGATGCCATGTCAGCCGGTCCGGTGTCATGGTATAAAACCCCGGCCCGATCGCAGCCCCTGCCGTGAAGACAGTTGACTAAGCGGTTTTTTTTGTAAAATAAATTTAAAAGCTTTCATTGGATCGATTAAAAATATCTTAATGCGCGATTGAAGAGGAAGATCTGAAGTATTTAATGTAACCTAAGAGCAATTTATGCTGAAAGTATTAAAAACAGAGATAATAGTGAAAGTTGGGATATTCTGAGTGTCAGTGCAATCTTCATACAGAAAAAGTGAAATATCTCTAAAGCTACACCACTTAGAAACAAGCTGCTTGGTACACATATAGAAAACATATTCGACGGATAGATTATATTAAATTTATACGGTTAGGGTTGTGCATTTCTATTAATCTTTAATAGACACTGGCAGTTTGTATTCGTTCTGCAGCCGAGCTGCGCCTGTTTACAAACTCCGCGCATGCGCAGAAGCCACGGCAGGGGTTGCGATCGGGCCGGGGTTTTATACCACGACACCGGCCCGCAGCTAAACATGCATGCCGGGTGCGTTTATGTGGGGTGGGGATTCGAGGGTGGGGATGTGTGTGGAGCGAGATGTGGGGTGGGGGTTGGAGCTGTTATTCGGATGGGAGGGTGGGAGTGAAGTTGTGATTGTTGTGGGTGTCTTACAGCATGCATGTTTGGCACTGAACCAAGGATGTGGGGAGTGGTGGTGTGGCGGGCGGGGGGGGGGGGGCAGGTGGGGGGGGGGGAGCAACTAGCGCAGTGAATGCCGGTATGTATGTAAGACTACGAGGCTGTATGATGTATGTATGCATGTCAAGTCATGTACAAGTGAGTGCTTTGTTACCCAAACGTCAGAACTGGGCCTGGCCTCCCATACGCTTTTCAATGAATCTCTCCTCTCCTCTCCTCTCCTCTCCTCTCCTCTCCTCTCCTCTCCTCTCCTCTCCTCTCCTCTCCCTCTCCTCTCCTCTCCTCTCCTCTCCTCTCTCCTCTCCTCTCCTCTCCTCTCTCTCTCTCGCCTCTCCTCTCCTCTCCTCTCTCTCCCTCTCCTCTCCCTCTCCTCCTCCTCTCCTCTCCTCTCCTCTCCCTCTCCTCTCCTCTCCTCTCCTCTCCTCTCCTCTCCTCTCCTCTCCTCTCTCTCCTCTCCTCTCCTCTCCTCCCTCTCCCTCTCCCTCCTCCCCTCCCCTCCCCTCCCTCCTCCCCTCTCCTCCCCTCTCCTCCCATCCTCTACCGCCCCCCTCTCTCTCTTCGGCATGCATTTATGGTATAGATCTCGGCTTCAAATCGGTCAATACTCATTCCAAAGTCCCTCCTGTAAACTGCATAAATGTGCAATAACTGCTTAATATTTTATATTTCCCCAAATAAATCGATATAGGTGCTATATCATTTATATCTGTTCACACAAGGTATAACGAACGAAGCAAAATATCTACAAAATCAAACCTTTAACATAAATGCTACATCTAACTAAAGCAAAATACATGTAGTTTATAACGATCAACCTTATGATATTTATCTTTTTTTTTAAAGTCACAACCTCAACGTCATCAGATTATGCTTCTTAAAAAAACCATACCTACCCTATAGTAATCTGTTGTCGGATCTCAAGATATATATAAATTTGTTTTTATAGTAAATTACATTTTTTTATCTAATATCTTTCTACTACTTTGGCTAAGTTGTAAATATGTCATATCATGGTTTTATTGTACAACTCCTGCTAGTGGGGGCCCTAATAATAATAATAATAATAATAATAATAATAATAATAATAATAATAATAATAATAATATGGCGTTCTTAATTAATAATAATAGTAATACTATGGCGCTCTTAAATCATTTAAATAATAATTATTTTTATTATAAAACAAGATCAGATTAGATCATATTATGCTGATGCATATAAAATGTCAGCTCATACTTTCGATGCCATGACAATAAATAAATAATATGATAATTGTATTTTTTTTGTGTGTGGATATTTTTGTGGGTTTTTGTTGTGGCAGTTGTTTGGTTAAGCAGGCTGTTGACCCGGGTGTTGGGGTAGTCTGCCGGTATTTACATGGTGAAGCAGTGGCTAGTATGGAGCTCCGTGAGGCGGAGCTCGACGTGCACGCCCAGTGTCTATGGATCAGCGATCTAAGTCACCCGCCCGCCCGCCCCAAGTCACCGCGCCACCAACACCTCGCCAACCGCGCCGTTAAATATAGGGAGGTTGGTCAGGTGTGGACGCAGTTAAATGTCAAAACCCGTCAGATGTTGAAGTCAGTTAAATGTTAGGAAAAAATACCACCAAAAACACCAGCCGGTCAAATATTGAAGCCGTTCAGATGTCAACGCCAGTTAAATTGTGAAACCAATAAGATGTAAAAACCGGTCATGCATTGAAGCCAGTTAAATGTAAAACAGAACACAAAAACTAAAGCTCAGCAAAAACACCAACTGGTCAAATATTGAAGCCGTTCAGATGTCCAGCCAGTTAAATTGTGAAACCAGTAAGATGTTAAAACCGGTCAGACGTTGAAGCCAGTTAAATGTAAAACAAAACACACAAAAACTAAAACTCACCAAAAACACCAATTGGTCAAATATTGAAGCCGTTCAGATGTCAAAGCCAGTTAAGTTGTGAAACCAGTCACATGCAAAAACCGGTCATGCGTTGAAGCCAGTTAAATGTAAAACAGAACACAAAAAAACTAAAACTCAGCAAAAACACCAACTGGTCAAATATTGAAGCCGTTCAGATGTCAAAGCGAGTTAAATTGTGAAACCAGTAAGATGTAAAAACGGGTCATGCGTTAAATGTAAAAACAAAAAGCCCACAAAAAAACAAACAACAAAAACACCAACTGGTCAAATATTGAAACCGTTCAGATGTCAAAGCCAGTTAAATTGTAAAATCAGTAAGCTGTAAAAACCAGTCAGATGTTGAAGCCAGTTAAATGCTTTAAACAAACAAAAAACCACCCCAATAAAAAACAAACAACAAAAGGCCACAAATTGGCCAAATAGCAAAACCGTGGCAGTTAAATGTAAATAAAAAAACAGTTAAATAGTTAAATCAGTTAGGCATTGCAGCTAGTTAAATCGCCTAACTGGTCAGATGCAGAAGCCAGTTAAATCTAAAAACCAGGCAAATGTCAAAGCTAATTTAAATGTCAAAACAAGTCGGATATCAAAACTGGTTTAAAAAAAAAAAAATTGGGGGAATTTCAGATATCAAAACCAGTCATGTTAGGCATCAAGACCAGTCTAGTGTAAAATAAAACAAAACAAAAACGCCAACTTTTGAGCTAAATGGTAATTTACACACATTGTACAACCTTAGAATTGCCAGGACTAAAAACCAACCAACCTTAGAAAATTAACTGATTGTTTTCAGGGGGAACATGAACTGAACTTCTTCTCCCTTCCCCCCCCCCCCTTAAAAATATATATTTAAAAACAATAATTTCGCTGTAATTGTGCTGACATTGAGTGGTGCGGATGGCGCTGGCGGCTTGGGAACACCTGCATCCCACACTCACCTGTTCAGCCCATGTGGCTTGTGTTGGTCATGTGACCACCATGACGGACGCTGCTTGAACCTTGATCCCTCTTGCTGTAGTTTGCAGTTTCAGTTGCTTGGGCATTGCAAGGTGTAACTGTAATGCCAAGTACACACCTACCGTATACGATTCGTGCACTAAAACTCGCGACTCGACCCGACTCGCTTAAAACTGAAAATGGGCCGATTCATTTTTCGAATCGCGAATCGCAATCGTAATTGGCCCGTTTTAGCCCTAAAACTGAGTTTTTACTAGCGAATCACAATCGCTAGGTGTGCGCGGGGAGCGCACACCTAGCGATTTTTGTGCGCGAAACGGGCAGTTTTAGATCGTAAATGGTAGGTGGGTGTGGATAAACGGTAGGTGTGTACCTGGCATAAGGCACCCACACGGCTCACTGCTTCTGAGTAGAGCTGTTGTCTGGAGCACGGACATGCCATGCCATGCAATGCAATACCATGCAATTCCATGCAATGCCACAGTACAGCACCACAGCATTCCATTCTACGCTGCCACCTCACCACACTACCACCTCACCACACCATGTCACACTATGCCGCGTCACATTGCACTACATTACACTACACCGCTTCACATTACATTATACTACACCACACTCTAGTCTACTACAATACACTACACCATACCACATCACACTACATTACACTACACCAGTTCACATTACATTATACTACACCACATTCTACTTTACTACACTACACCATACCACACCACATTACACTACACCACTTCACATTACATTATACTACACCACACTCTACTCTACTACACTACACTACACCATACCACACCACACTACATTACACTACACCACTTCACATTACATTACACTACACCACACTCTACTACACCACTCTACTACACCACATGACTACACTACACCACACCACATCACACTACATTACATTACACCACTTCACATTACATTACACTACACCACATCACACTACGCCATATCTCTCACACACACACCACACACACACACACACACCACACATATCTGATGTATAACGCATTATACGACCGGGCGCGATGGCCGAATCGGTAGAGCACAGGCCTCGCGTGCGGAAGATCGGGAGTTCGCGAGTTTGGTTCCCGGTCGAGTCAAACCAATGACTTAAAAATTGATACTTGTCGCTTCCTAGCCTGGTGCTCGGCATTATTAGGATAGGGCATGGGCTGGTTAGCTCGGTGTTAGGATAATGTGACTGAGTGGGATATCGGGTCATGGTGCCAGTGGACTGATTTCCCAGTTGGTCAGCACTATAAAATCGCCATGAGTGCGTACTGTCACAAGTCGGTACCCGTCCTGATATGACCTTAGATGTTGCTAGGACGTAAAACAACAACAAACAAGGGTAACATGTGCATCCTATATTTCCTCTTGCGCATTGGTGAAACATGGATTGTTGCGGTGGTCTAATTCATATAGATACTTGATATGACTAGGGCAAGGTGGTGTCGGTGGGAGTAGTGAGGGGGTGTGGGGGTCGGGTGGGGGTGGGGGGTCGAGGAGGAGTATTGTTTACACCGAGGTGAGGGTCCCGGAATGTAGCATTCCACGCGTTCTTTACCGTGATGTGGTGGAGGTTTCGTTGTCTAGGGTGTGTCGCAGTGTCAGTGCTAGGTATCTAATTCAAAGCCTATTCACGGTTTTAGATGCACTTGCTGTCAACTGTGGGTTCCCTAGCAGCGAAGGGTACCGATATAGTGTTAGTGCTGCAGACCCGCCTGAATTAATCCATTGTTTTTTTGTGGCAACACCTATGGTCATAACAGGATGTGTACCAACTTGTGACAGTGTGCAGCACTGATGGGGATTTTATAGTGCTGCTTGTATTGGGGAACCAGGCTGCCGATTTCCCACTCAGTTCCATTATCCTGATACTGAGCTAGCCAGTCCTTGTCCTATCCTATTAAACCCGAGCGCCAAGCTAGGAAGAGACAAGTATCAATTTTTTAAGTCATAGGTTTGACTCGACCTGGAATCACATTTCTGATCTCCCACATGGGAGGCCTGCACTCTACCGATTCAGCCAACGCGTCCGGTGCAGCATAAAGGCTGCATTCCATATACGCGTAATGCGAAATGCGAATGCGACAAAAAATCTAAACACCTTGAAACCTATGAGCTACATTCCATACACGCGGAATGCGAATGCGTCAGAAATCCATTATCCCGATCGCTCCATGTAGCGATCGGTGCGTAATGCGTTATGCGTCAAGCTGGGTGTGGATAGAAACCTGAGTCTGATGTGTCCATTAGTTTAACACCAGGAGAGGTGACTGAGCATTACGGAACAGTCACACACAGGGGTGCTGATTGGAAACACATGGTGAGCTGGGCACCCGGGAGACATACGGTTAGGGGAAAGCTAAAAATGCTACCATATGAATACTTATCTATAATTTGGTTATAATAAAGGTAGGAACCCCCATGTGACATACAAAAAGTTACATAGATATACATGCTGTATTTGGTCATATACAGAGCAGTATGGAGAATAATTGTTTATTTTTATTTTTTAAATATAGCCAGTCGTGTGCCGCATAACGCATTACGCGTGTATGGAATGATGGCATTCGCATAATGCATTACGCGTATATGGAATCCTAGCTTTAGTGAACGGGGCCCGTCCTGATATAACGGTAGATGGTGCTAGGATGTAAAGCAACAACTAACCAACAAAGTGAACGGGAACACTATGTCCCCTTTGAAGGAACAAGTCACAGCGACTCAGGCGAAATTAGCGACATGACTGTCAAATTAGCCACAGACTGGGAGAATTAAAGAGTGAATTAGCCACAGACTGGGAGAATTAAAGAGTGAATTAGCCACAGACTGGGAGAATTAAAGAGTGAATTAGCCACAGACTGGGAGAATTAAAGAGTGAATTAGCCACAGACTGGGAGAATTAAAGAGTGAATTAGCCACAGACTGGTAGAATTAAAGAGTGAATTAGCCACACACTGGGAGAATTAAAGAGTGAATTAGCCACAGACTGGGAGAATTAAAGAGTGAATTAGCCACAGACTGCGAGAATTAAAGAGTGAATTAGCCACAGACTGGGAGAATTAAAGAGTGAATTAGCCACATACTGAGAGAATTAAAGAGTGAATTAGCCACAGACTGGGAGAATTAAAGAGTGAATTAGCCACAGACTGGGAGAATTAAAGAGTGAATTAGCCACAGACTGGGAGAATTAAAGAGTGAATTAGCCACAGACTGGGAGAATTAAAGAGTGAATTAGCCACAGACTGCGAGAATTAAAGAGTGAATTAGCCACAGACTGGGAGAATTAAAGAGTGAATTAGCCACAGACTGCGAGAATTAAAGAGTGAATTAGCCACAGACTGAGAGAATTAAAGAGTGAATTAGCCACAGACTGGGAGAATTAAAGAGTGAATTAGCCACATACTGGGAGAATTAAAGAGTGAATTAGCCACAGACTGCAAGAATTAAAGAGTGAATTAGCCACATACTGCAAGAATTAAAGAGTGAATTAGCCACATACTGCTAGAATTAATGAGTGAATTAGTTTATTTGCTGCACTTTGAGTGCCAACCTTCTGAGGTGGTCGCCGATTGGAATAAGCCGAGACTGTAACTGCCTTTAATCGTTCTAAACTGCCTGCTATCGGATCACAGCGGTGGAATTGATTATTTTGTTTGTTTGTTATGCATTGATTAAGGATGGGAGATTGCAATCTCTTGACGATTGGTCTTCCTCATTCCACCAAGCTGCTCCTTGCCCTGTGCGAGTTATGATGAACGCCGGGCTCTAGGTAGTGATGGGTATAAATAATGGATTGACTCAACCGTGGTTTGAATCGCACGATCTGCCTCAAGGGAAGTGGGCGCTCAACTCATTCAGCCATCCCCTCTGGAGGACTTCCTTTTTGTGTATGCGTGTAAAAGAGCGCATCTGCTTTTTCTATTCGATGGTTTGATTTACTTTTTAAAAATCCGGTGTGATTTTTTTTATTCAATGTTTTTTTTTCTGTCCAGTGTGATTTAAACCAAAAATAAAATGAATTTTGTTTTTCTATTCAGTATGATTTTTCTCCTATTATGTGTGATTTGAGGTGTTTTGTCAAAAGAACTAACATCAATTTAGGTGTTGCGGTTAGCGTTTAGTTTTCGTATGTTTTTGTTAATTAGTTGATTTTTTTAGGTTGATTGTTTGATTAATTGATTGTGTAATTCATTTATTTGTCTAGCAAACATGGAACCTGTTGTATCTAAACAAAGCTTGTTGTGGATGGCACATTAGCAGCTCACTATGCAGCTCACTGCAGGGTGCTCCACGGGATCAGAGGCGGTGGCCGAATCAGTAGTGTGCACGCTTCCTGTGCGGAAGGTGGGGAGTTTAAATCCCAGTCGAGTCAAACCAATGACTTGGCAAATTGATACTTGTCGCTCGCTACATAGCCTGGTGCTCGCCATAACTAACTATGATAGGGCAGGGACTGATTAGCTCAGTATCAGAATGTGACTGAGTGAGAAATTAAATCATGGTGCTGGTGGCCTTGTCTCCCAGTGGGGCAGCACTATAAAGTCGCCATGAGTGCGCACTGTCACATGTCGGTACCCATCCTGATATGACTTTAGATTTTGCCAGGATGTTAAACCCCAACAAACAGCAAGCAAAGCAACAGCTTACTCCACCGGGGAAAAAAAGGGCTATTTGGCATAAACCTCATCATAAAGTTGTTTTCATATTTAGAACAAAAGTAAATATAAAAATTCACCAAACAAAATAATTGTGTGTGTGGCGTTCCCGGTAGCCGGCCAGTGAAGTTTTTCGACTATTTTTGTTTAAAGGATGACTGTCTGGCAAGCTTATGAAATGAAGTGATACCCATACACCTAACGCCGGGACACCGGACCCGGTGGTCTGATCGGTAGAGCGCAGGCCTCCAGTGTGGACGGTCTGGAGTTCGATTCCCGGTCGAGTCAAACCCAAACCAACGACGTACAAAATTGGTACATGTTGCTTCCTAGCCTCGCGTTTGGCATTAGTAGGATATGGCATACACAAACTGGTTGGCTTAGTATCAGTATAATGTGACCGAGTGGGATATCGGGTCATGGTGCAGGCGGCCTAATTTCCCAGTGGGACAGGCAGCACTATGAAGTCACCATGTGTGCACATTGTCATAAGTCGGTACCCGTCCTGATATGACCGTAGATGTTGCCAGGACGTAAAACTCCAACCAACCAACCAACCAACAACAACCAAAAAAACAACAACAAAAACAACAACAACAAACCTAAAGGCTCAGTCACACCTTACCTGACTGGGGAAACGGATAGAAAATGGACACTGTCCAGTGAAATACGGCAATGTACGGTTTATATACGGTACGCATCCAGCGTGTCCATTCTGTGTCCGGTGTGTACGGTAGCAAGTTTTGAACATGCACAAAACTTGCACTGGACTGGCGTGTACGGTTGGTGTCCATTAAGTCCGCTTTGTCTGGTTCATGTCCATTACCCATCCGTTACGTCTCCGGTTTGCTTCCTGTGAACAGTCCGGTACGTGTCCGTTTGGTGTTCGGTCCATCCGTTTGACATTCGGTTGTCGTCCGGTTATCGTCCGGTGGATATTTGTTAATTTACGTTCCTTGTCCGTTTAGCGTCCATTTCGTCCGACGGCGGTTGCAACAGTTCGATACATTTTGATACCGAACACCACCGGACTAGACAATTCTTTGTCCGGTTTATGTCCGTTGCTCAATCCGGTAAGGTGTGACTGGCACTTAACGCCGGTTCGTGACCGCTTGTTGGCGTCTAGTGGGCAACAGACCGAAACTTGGAAAGTACTGAAGGCCGCGCTGAGGGTGGTGGTCACGTGACACAGGCTCCCAGGGTGTCTACCCAGCCCCAACGCAGTTCCACATTAGGGGCGCATTAGGGCCACGTCGGGCAACAGCCGGTGTCAGAGTCTCATGTCCCACACGTCTCATTTCCCAAATATCGCTTCTGCGCATGCGTCAGAATCCAACAACGTCATCTGCGCATGCGTAAAAAATGCGCCAGTCTCAAATAATTCAGCGCTATTTGGTCGGGTTTCCGACTTGATATTCGCTATTCTTTCGTAGCGTTTTTATGACTTTAAACCCAAGAATACTGGAGGTAACGTGTACAACAATATTCTCTACGAATATTAGAATATTGGTGAATATATTAAAGAAGTTATTGGCGAAAAACCGATTCAGGTGTCAGTACGGTAGAGTTGACATCGCCGTGTTGTTTACTTCGGGTCGAAGCGAAATTAACGAATCGGCGTGAATTTCTTACGACCTAATCTATTAAATGCAGTCATATCTAACAGAATTACATATGCAATAAGTGAAATCTTATCAATTTAACTCTAAATCCGAAGCGAAATTCATGCTGCTGGTGCAAAGGCGGCGATATTAATATTTTCGAAGTACACAAATGAGACTTGTGGGAAATGAGACTCTGACAATCTGCAGTCTGCATTCGTCACTCGAAACCGCGCATGCGCAGAAGCGATATTTGGCAAATCAGACTTGTGGGACATGAGACTCTGACACCGGTACACGTGTCCTATTTGTGTGCACATGGCCGAGCTTACACTTTTTGTTGTTGATATGGGCTTTTTGTGTGTGTTAAAAATATGTTATTTAGCTGAATGTTTTTTGGGTTTTTTTTTGTGGGTGAAGACCGAGGAACTTCTCATCCGTCCACATTTAGATAACATCATAGAATAATACTGTTGTATCTTGTTGCGTGTTTCTATAGCCACATGGCAATTATCTCAAATGTTATCAGAATAGTAAATGTGAGTTGCTATTTGAGGTAGTGAGGATTCATCTATGGACATGTGGAGCTGATGCGGTACTCGCACATAATTAAAGTGGCATAGCCCGATGGGTTTGATTTTCTGAGATAAATATACTACGTTGGTCGTTTTTTATCTACCTTTCTTTAGTTTGAATTAAATTTGATTTTAAAATGGCTAACTTTTGAGATATTTGAAGTGCAAACATGCCAAATTAATTTTGGCAAGCATGCCAAAACTCTTGAGACTGGCACAGCTTGGTAAACACAAATGCAAAGTTTGGACCAAATGTATAGTCAAATGGGTAAGAGTGCTGACTGGCTTCCAGTGTGAGAGGTCATGGGTTTGAACATCGGCCGAGTCAGGCCAATGACACAAAATTGGTACTTGTCGCCAGCTAGCCTGGTGCTTGGCATTAATAGGATAGGGCAAGGACTGGTTTGCCCAGCATTAGGATAATCGGGTCATGGTGCTGACGCCCGCAGTCTCCCAGTGGGGTAGCGCAATCAAGTTGCCATGAATGCACACTGTTACAAGTCAATACCCTTCCTGCTATGACCTTAGATGATGCTAGGAAGTAAAACTCCAACAACGAACAATCTAAGTGCTTGCTTCTATTGTATGTAGAGCATCATACTTGATTAAAGCTGGCGGGCGTACGTACATACGTACATACGTACATACGTACACACGTACGTGTCCGGGGGAGTCGTGAGTTCTAGGCTTAATTATCTGCATATATTGGATCAAATTGCCCCCCCCCCCAACACACAGCTGCTCTTACCGCCCAGTCCGGGTAAATAGAATCCGACAGCTGCAAAGTGCTTACTAACAAATCACCTACCTCTTTTACTTTATTTCTCTTTAAAAAAAATTTGTGGTCATTTATATATCGAAAAGTGGAAATAAAAATAAAACCACCTTCCTCGAAATAACACTTAACATCTAAGTAAATATTAACCTGAATATACCGGAACTAGACTTGGGAGGACACCGAATAATGATGCAAACACGATACTGTTTGTTGTACATAGCATTATGGCTACATTCCTTACACGCGGTATGCGGCATGCGAATGCGACAAAAAATGGAAAAGCATCTAAGTGAATGGGGGTGATTCCATGCCTCCGAATGCGAATGCGAATGCGAATGCGAATGCGGCAACTGAATCGGTCCATGTAGCCATCGGTACGGCATGCGAATGCTGCTGCGTTTGCCATAGAAAATAATACTCTTCCTTCACAAATTTGGAGGGAAAACCCCAACAAATGTTGGGGGTTGGCATATATCTATGCCGCATATACGACATTCGCATGCCGCATACCGCGTGTAAGGAATGCTGGCTTTAAACCCTTGCAGTTAGAAGGCAGTATGCAGTTATAATATTGGGGTAGAGTCTGTATTGGATAACATGGTGAGAACTCAAGGAAGCATTGAATTACGTGGGTACAATTCTGTCATTCAATACAGTGAATTTAATTGGATTATTATTTCTGTTGTTATCTGTGCTTTGGTTGCTTCTAGAACGAACACAGAATTTATACAATCCATCACCACCAACACGAACATCACCATCAACACCAACACCAACACCAACACCAACACCAACACTACTAGCCCAACCTCAGTTCATTTATGCATATTACATGCTAGTATTGTGAATGAATAAATGAATGTGGTGTATTGATTTGTTAATCAAACTTGAGATGGGGTGTCATTGCCAATGCTTGGTAAGTATATGAAGTGTGGCAGGTAGCATCAGCTTTTTACATAACCTAGGCTCTCCTCCCTCCCTCCCTCCCTCCCTCCCTCCCTCCCTCCCTCCCTCCCTCCCTCCCTCCCTCCCTCCCTCCCTCCCTCCCTTCCTTCCTCCCTCCCTCCCTCCCTCCCTCCCTCCCTCCCTCCCTCCCTCCCTCCCTCTCCTCCCTCCCTCCCTCCCTCCCTCCCTCCCTCCCTCCCTCCCTCCCTCCCTTCCTTCCTCCCTCCCTTCCTCCCTCCCTTCCTTCCTCCCTCCCTCCCTCCATGCAAGAAGTCGTGGGTTTGAACCCTGGCTAGACAAACCTAATACTTGCAAAATTGATACTTTTCGCTAGCCCGGCACTTGGCATTAATAGGATAGAGCAATGACTGGTTTGCACAGTATTAGGATAATGTGTCTGAGTGGGATATCGAGTCATGGTGCCCAGTGACCTGGTCTCTCAGGGGGGCCGTACATCTTTTACATTGAATGTGTATGTATATATGTGTGTGTGCATGTGTGCGTGCGTGCGTGCGTGCACGCGTGCACGCGTGCACGCGGATGATTAAATGTGCAGTTTCTAAGGGGTCCTTCACAATTATCAACATTTTCACAAGCGTACAAAACATACACCTTTTCATGACCTTCCACCCACAAAGTTTAGGTGTACAATAAAAATGTTGATGTTGTAGTAGTCTGCACCGACCTCTCTGGCAAGGAGTCACATTGCCCGCTAGGCATGGATAGGATGATTGCATCAGGGAGCCTAGGTAGGGTAATTGTTAGCACGCTGGCCCCAGAGTGGCAAGAAGTGTGGGATCGAATCCTGCTTAATTTGACCTATGTTTTTATAACTTATATGTTTTTAGAAAGTATATGGTGGGTTTTGGCCCCCCCCCCCCCAATGTACGGTTTGTACGCTTGTGAAAATGTTGATAATTCTGAAGGATCTCCCCTCTCCTAATGATAAAATGAATGAAAAATCTATTCGTACACTGACAATTCCACAGTCAAGCAATAGCCTTTTTTTCTCTTCTAGTTTAGTTTTCTTCTTTTTCCCCTTCTTTTTCCCTTCTTTTCCCCTGTTCTTCTTTTCTTTCCTTATTGTTGATATAATTAATTAAAATGAGTCGTATCTTTGTATAGAGTAAATGCTGAATTACCACCGAGAGAGAAAATAAGAGCAACGGAGTAGATATTCTGTGGGTTTACAGCGGGCACCTGCTGACAGGTGTACTTGTGAGTCACGTGGCCGATCCGTGTCACGTGACTCACGTGACTCACGTGGCTCTCCGGCGCGCGCGCTTGTCAAGTTGTTAGCGCGCCGGGCGTTCAGAGAGTCACTCTCCCAGTGCATGGTCGGTGCTCTGTGTACACGCCGTGTTTGCAGTGAATGTTTGTTTATTTACCGGGTTTGGGTTACGTCGGAGTGGGTTTGTGTCTGGATGCGTGTGAGCGAGTGTATGACCGTGTGTGTGTGTGTGAGGAAGTGTATGTCTGACCGTGTGTGTGAGGGAATCAGTCTATATGCCCCTGTACGTGAGTCAGTGTATGACTGTGAGTGTGTTTGTGTGTGAGTTAATGCATACATGTGTGAGTGAGTGAGTGTGTGTGTGTGTGTGTGAGTGAGTGAGTGAGTGAGTGAGTGAGTGAGTGAGTGAGTGAGTGAGTGAGTGAGTGAGTGAGTGAGTGAGTGACAGTGACAGTGACACTGGGTTTGGATAATGTGGCTGGGTGGGATATTGGGTCATGGTGCTGGCGGCCTAATTTCCCAGTGGGGCAGCACTATAAAGTTGCCATGAGTGTGCACTGTCACAAGTCGGTACCCGTCCTGATATGACCTGAGATGTTGCCAGGACGTAAAACCCCAACAACCGACCGTGTGTGTATGTGATTATGAGGGAGTGAGTGCATGTATGACCGTGTATGTGACTGAGACAGTATGTATGACCAAAATAAAGTAGGGAAATGAAGGAAATAAGGAACGGAAATAAGGAACGGAGGGGAAGTGAGGAAGTAAAGAAAGGATGTAAAGAAGGGAAGTAAGGAAGTGAAGAAGGGGACTAAAGAAGGGAAGTAAAGAAAGGTCTAAAGAAGGGAAGTAAAGCAAGGATGTAAAGACATGAAGTAAGGAAGGGAAGTAAAGAAGGGAAGTAAGGAAGTGAAGAAGGGGACTAAAGAAGGGAAGTAAAGAAAGGTCTAAAGAAGGGAAGTAAAGCAAGGATGTAAAGACATGAAGTAAGGAAGGGAAGTAAAGAAGGGATGTAAAGAAGGGAAGTAAGGAAGTGAAGAAGGGGACTAAAGAAGGGAAGTAAAGAAAGGTCTAAAGAAGGGAAGTAAGCAAGGATGTAAAGACATGAAGTAAGGAAGGGAAGTAAAGAAGGGAAGTAAGGAAGTGAAGAAGGGGACTAAAGAAGGGAAGTAAAGAAAGGTCTAAAGAAGGGAAGTAAAGCAAGGATGTAAAGACATGAAGTAAGGAAGGGAAGTAAAGAAGGGAAGTAAAGAAGGGAAGTAAGGAAGTGAAGAAGGGGACTAAAGAAGGGAAGTAAAGAAAGGTCTAAAGAAGGGAAGTAAAGCAAGGATGTAAAGACATGAAGTAAGGAAGGGAAGTAAAGAAGGGATGTAAAGAAGGGAAGTAAGGAAGTGAAGAAGGGGACTAAAGAAGGGAAGTAAAGAAAGGTCTAAAGAAGGGAAGTAAAGCAAGGATGTAAAGACATGAAGTAAGGAAGGGAAGTAAAGAAGGGATGTAAAGAAGGGAAGTAAACAAAGGATGTAAAGAAGGGAAGTAAAGAAAGGAAAGTAAAGAAAGGATGTTAAGAAGGGAAGTAAAGAAAGGATGTAAAGAAGGGAAGTAAAGAAAGGATGTAAAGAAGGGAAGTAAAGACGAAGGAAGTAAAGAAGGGAAATAAAGAAGGGAAGTAAAGAAAGGATGTAAAGACAGGAAGTAAAAAAGGGAAGTAAAGAAGGAAATAAAGAAGGGAAGTAAAGAAAAGATGTAAAGAAGGGAAGTAAAGAAAGGATGTAAAGAAGGGAAGTAAGGAAGGAAAGTAAAGAAAGGATGTAAAGAAGGGAAGTATAGAAAGGATGTAAAGAAGGGAAGGGAAGCAAAGAAGGGAAGTAAGGAGGGAACTAAGAGGGGAAGGGAAGTGAAGAAGTGAAGTGCCATACTGTTCACATGGCTAGACGCAGACGGGATGGTCAACTGTACAGCGCGCTTGCTTTGCATGCGGAAGATGACGTGGTTATTGTGCTTTAAGTATTGATTATATTGTAGTGGTCTGCACTGACCTCTCAGGCAAGTCACCACATAGACAGGTAGGCGTGGGTAGTGTGGTGATGTCAGGGAGCCTAGGTGGTGTAATGGTTAGCACACTGGCCCGGAATGCAAAGAGATGTGGGTTCGAGTCCTGCTCTAGGCGCAATATTTCCCGTTTTCATCACCCCCCCACGACAATATCAATTTGTTTCTGGTTGATGTTATTTATATCCATATGATGCATTATGTTGCACCCATATAGATAGTCGATTCCTGAAGACACCTCTTTACAAATGTAAATCATGAACAAATTATAGAATTCCAATTCCTGCTGACACTACAGGTGGATTGTAGCACCTTTTGTAATTGTTACTTATATCTTTAGATATAATTTTTACCGACTTTTGGCACATTAGTTTCTAGGAAAACCACAGATGGGTGAAATGAATCATATTCTTTTCGCTGGTGAATATGGTTTGTTTGTTTGTTTGTTTGCCTTACAAACTCCCCCCCCCCCCCCCCCAACCCTAACCCCAACCCCCACCCCACAAGCACAACAAATGAACATCGGTTATTGGCGGTCAGGCAGTGGTTAAACAAAGTAAATAAAAAAACTAATTTAGTAAGAGAACCATGTAAGCAGCTGATTTATATTTCAAATACACAAAAATGTATAACAAACAATATTAAGCATAAAACTATGGCAACACAAAAATGAGAAATGTTGTATAAGAAGTAAAACAACACTAATAGCAAATTCTGTCAAATTAATCACGGGAAACAAATTTATAGTAAAGGTGTCTTGAAAATTTGACGAGTTGTGGATGGAATCGAAATGGCTCCATCACACCCTCGCTACCAAACACACCATCTCTAGCTAGCCAGCTGCAGATGGGGGGCATCTCGCCATGGTTAGTTGGTTGTTGGAGTCTTATGTCATGGCAACATCTAAGGTTATAGCAGGATGGGTACCGACTTGTGACAGTATGTACTCATGGCAACTTTATAGTACTGCCCCACTGGGAAATCAGGCCACCGGCACCATGACCCAATATCCCACTCAGTCACATTATCCTGACACCGAGCTAACCAGTCATTGCCCTATCCTATTAATACTGAGCGCCAGGCTAAGAAGCGACAAGTATCAATTTTATAAGTTATTGGTTTGACTCGCCTGGGAACTGAACTCCCGACCTCCCGCACACGAGGCCCGCACTCTACCGATTCGCCCAGGTGAATAATTATGGTCTTCGTTACTGTTAATCAATTAACACACTTTTATATGATAAGTTTTTTTCCCATATTATTTAAAGGTCACTTATCTTTTAAATATTTTTTTTGATATGTAAAATGTGTGCAAAGTGTGGAGGTATTCTCTGACCGTTGCTGTGTTAGTTCATACGTACTTTACGCTTGGCGAGCAGGCTGGTCTGTGCCGGCTGTTGGCACTATCTTTAAACGGGCACCTTTTCAGCTGTGTGGCGGTGTTAAAGCTGCATAGTTCGATGAAATCATCAAATTTTCAAAACCAAAACAATGATCTAAATTTGATTCTACATATCTAGCTTAGATACTGATGCACTTATTAAGCATTTGTCGCCACACAGAAGGAAATAGTGAGGCAATTGAATAGATCATGTTGCTGCAGAATGCTATGAATATGATGTCAGAATTAATTCTGCATGGTTGCACTTGAAATATCCCAAAAGTTAGCCGCTTAAAATAAAAGTTACTTCAAGCTAAAGTAAGGTACATTATAACGAGCAACCTAATGTACTTATCTCAGAAGATTTCTGAAACTCAAAACCATCGGATTATGCAACTTAAGTGAGTGTTCAAAGCGCCGGTGTGACTAGTCTGGTGAACCAGGACACCTCGCCACGTGTGTGCACGCGCCAACACCTGCGTGCGCAGGCTCTCTGCGTCCGGTACCTGATGCACAGGTAAACTACTGGCACCGAGTAAAGTGAGCTGAACAAAAGAGTCGTGTCTGCTCCCCTCCCCTCCCGTCCCCTCCCCGTCCGCCTCCCCTCCGCTCCGCCTCCCCTCCCCTCCGCTCCGCCTCCCCTCCCCTCCGCCTCCCCCTCCCCTCCCCTCCCCTCCCCTCCCCTCCCCCTCCCCTCCCATCCCCCTCCCCCTCCCCTCCCCTCCCCTCCCCCTCCCCTCCCCTCCCCTGTCCCCCCCATCCCCTCCTCTCCCCTCCCTTCCCCTCCCATCCCTTCCCCTCCCCAACTCACTCACTCCCTCACTCACTCACTCACTCACTCACTCACTCACTCACTCACTCACTCACTCACTCACTCCCCCATCTTGACATTATGTATGTGCATGGAGGGCACACAACACGATGCCAGTCTTCAGGGGCCGTATTCATGAGCTCGGGGTAGGGCTCTAACCGTAGGGTGGGGTATCCCCCCCGGCTAACGGTGGAAAATCTGTATTCATGAGCTTGGGGTAGTGCTACCCTGGGGCTCTAACCGGAGGGTACCCTACCCCAATTTCGAAGCAGGGGTAAGCCACTACCCAGAGGGGTAGTGAGCGTGTGTGGCTCTGAAACTATTCAATGCGATCATATTTGCTAGATTTAAATACGCAATAAGTGAAATTTGCTCAAATTAACCCTAAATGCGAACCGATATTAACGCTCATGCCGTAACGGCGGCGATATTAATACTTTCGAATCGACGAATGTAAAGTACACAAATCGCCGCCGCCGCAGCGACGTCGATGTCCATACTGTCGACGTCAAGTAAAAATGGCCGCCGCCGAATCGGCGGGAATTTCTTACGCCCAAATCTATTAAATGCTGTCATATTTAACAGAATTACATACGCAATAAGTGAAATCTTATCAATTTAACCCTAAATCCGAAGCGAAATTCATGCTGCTGGCGCAAAGGCGGCGATATTAATAT
Organism: Branchipolynoe longqiensis; assembly: GCA_030323885.1. Lineage (NCBI taxonomy): Eukaryota > Metazoa > Annelida > Polychaeta > Phyllodocida > Polynoidae > Branchipolynoe > Branchipolynoe longqiensis. Next base: position 21,604,145 of record CM059198.1, on the reverse strand, counting down.
TTTCGAATGGGCGAATGTAAACAAAGCGAACGGGTAGCTATCCGCTCCGGCTAGAACCTTGGTGAATACCAATTGACCTAATTAACCTCCGCCGTTAACCCGCGGGATACCTACCCAACGGCTAAGCCTACCCTCCGAATAAGCGTACCCCGAGCTCATGAATACGGGCCCTGGGCTTTCAGGCTTTCTCAAAATTACAACAACAACAACAACAACAATAATAATAATAATTACTCTCGTGCCACCGCTCCCACCTCGGGCCTGGGCTCCTTGTCAGTGTCACATGCTTTCCCGGCTGGCATCAGGTTGCCGCGTTAGGTTGTTCAGGGTCATCTAGGGTCATCTATTTAGGCCACTAGTACGACCATTGCCTCTGAATACCCTGCAGCCGGGAGGCGGTGCACATTGAGTTAGCAGTTGCAGTGACTGTGGTAACCTTTGGACCCTACCTTTCCCACCCGGCACCCTATTCATGACGAAGCATGCCTTCTCACCATCCCACAAAAGTTGTTATCCCCCCCTCCCCCTCCTCCTCTCCCCCGCCCCACACACACATTTTCTAGTCTCGGCCATGCTGGCGGTGAATGGGTGCAGGACTGTTGTGATAAAACAAAGTTGTTGGCAGTAATCTCTTGACTTGACCACCCGTAAGGTAGGCTGCTGGAGAGGGAGTGGGTAGGGGATATGGGGGTGGGAGTGAGGGTTCGGGCGGGGGTGGGGGCTTCTCGCGCGTTTTGTGCAAATCGTACACTAACTGACATTCCTGAGTTTCACGTGGCGGTAGCGTATTGGGCATTGTAGTTGATGCCCCACTCTCCACTCTCCATTCTGCATTCTCCACTCTCCACTCTCCACCCTCCACCTTCCACCCTCCACCCCCCACTCCCAACTCCCAACTCCCAACTCCCTATACTGGGGAACTATTGCTTGAAATTAAAGCTGCATAGTCAGATGAAAGCATCACATTTTCAAAACTGAAACACTTAAAGTTGCATAGTCCGATGCTTTTGAGTTTCTGCTATTTTCTGAGATAAATATATTATACTAATCGTTATAATCTACATTACTTTAGGTTGAAGTAACTTTAATTTTAAATGGCTAAGTTTGGAGATATTTGACGTCAAAACATGCCAAAATAATGTTGGCAAGCACGCCAAAACTCTCACACCATGGACTTCAGTAGTAACGGGTTCTATTAATTGACTTATCATGCCCTTCTAGGCAGCAACAAATGCTTAATAAGTGCACCCGTGTCTAAGTTGAATATGTAGAATTAAATCTAGATAAGTGTTTTGGTTTTGAAAATTTGATGTTTTTATCGGACTCTGCAACTTTAACTAGATTTGATCCTAGATATCCAACTCATATACTGGTACCGCCATGATTAGGCATTTGTCGCTGCATAGAAGGGGGTACTACCCTAATTTGTAGAACCTGTACTACTGGGCCTGTATGCACCAATCGGGGTTAGGGCCTTAACCGCGCTAAGGTATCCCCGCACGGCTAAATGTGAAAATTTGGTATGCACCAATCGGAGTTAGCGCTAAGCGCGGTGGGTTAAGCGCGGCTAAGGTAAACCACCTTGTGAGGTGGGTTTAGGGCCTATCCGAACCTGAGAAAATGGCAGACATTTCTTCAGTATAGGGTCAGAGCTTTGACAAACATGCCCAAATTAATTTGGCATGCTTATACTTAATTGTTAAAGAATGTAAACAAATAATTGGATTTAAATTGTTTTAGAATATGCATATTTTTATTAAGTTGTTTTAAATAAACTTTAAATTGTTTAAATAATTGGATTTTAACTTGAAAATACAAATAATTGGATTTAAATTATTAAAAATATAAATAATTTTATTTAAGTTGTTTTCGATCATGCTGGGCACGCGGGGGTGGGGGTGGGCATGGGGGCTGGAGTGGTGGCGGTTGAGGGTGTAAAAGAAATTGTCATTTCGTTGTGTGCTTAACATGGCTGGCGCAGTGCTGCCGTCTGGTGTCGGGGAGCGGCGTTACTGGGTATGTTAGGTCATGTCTGGCCAGACGTGGGAGGTGGGGTGGAGGTAGGAGTGGCGGTGGAGGTGGGGGGGGGGGGATTTGTGGAGTACAGTAAAAGCTCTAACCGAGCACCTCCACAGATCGACCACTCCCCTATACCAATCGCTTTATTTGGGTCCCAACAACACCATTGTAACCATATTCTAACTCCTTAAACCGACCACCTCTTTAAATGGACCACTTAAAGTCGGTCCCAAGGTCGGTCGATTTAGAGAGGTTTCGTTGTATACTGATGACATTTGGGGAATTCTGTAGATGACTCATGGAAGTTGGACATGGCGTTTTTCTTGCCAAGTACATATATATCTCCATGCCATCACTGGCTTCTTTCTCTTAAGTAAAGACATACATAGATATATACATGTATTTTTCTATTTTTTGAAAAAGCATTTAAGAAAAAGAAGTCTGCCTATAACTCGTGAAGAGGGATGAAAGATCTCGATTTAAAATTTCAATAAAATAAAAATAAATCCCCGATTAACATTCACAAAATGTCAAGGCTATATATATGGCAGCAATTGGTCAGTCCAAATCCCGTTCTTACATGACCTTAGATGTTGCTAGGACATATAAAACCCAAACAAATAGAAAAAGAAGCAGCGATTGCGGAGAGAAAATTGCGGAGAGGGAATTGGCAGCATGGGTGATAATAGTTAATACAGTCACAACAAGGATAGTGGAAGGCTCTCCAAGGATAGTCTGTACTAACTGGTCAGTGAAATAGACTTAAGATAGTGATAGGACAGTAGTAGATGAAACTTGACTTCCAGGAATTGTCCGCCATTCCCTGACAATGCTAGGCCTACAGGAGAATATCCTCTTTTTTCACGGAAATTTGCTGCCAGTTTCCTTTTTTTTTTAAATAGAAGATAATTACTAGTATAACACCATAGATTTCCGATTTTTTTTCTCTTTTGCCAGAGACCATTTTTATCCCTGCATAAAGTAGACATATAAATATGGCCTGCATGCCTTGTGGCACTTTGTGAAGGCTCCTCCATCAATGTGACCAGTGCCGGATGTCCATGACAGTAATTAATGTGGCGTGAATCACATTCTCAACAATGGTTAGTTCAGTGTCAGGACAATAGGACTGAGTGGGATATCGGGTCATGGTGCTGGTGGCCTGATCTCCCCGTGGGGCAGCATTATGAAAGTTGCCCTGAGTGTGCACAATCACAAGTCGATACCCATCCTGATATGACCGTAGATGTTGCTAGGATGTAAAATCCAAACAAACAAAGGTCAAAGCAATCACGCTCTCAACTGAGTATTGTATAGTGGTGCCTGTCTTCAATGGACCAATCTTGTCCTGAGATAGCAAATGTCCTACCATCGCAGGGATGGACACGTGAGACAAATAACAGTTTGTACATTTAAAAATTATCCTCACATGGTAAGAGTTCTCCGATAACATGGTTCATGAAAGGCCGATGGTCTATTCTCTTGGTGAATTTGCAAGCACGAAACCACTATAGTAGGAACTTCACACTTCTGGGATCCAACCCACCATCCCTTAATTAAGAAATTTATCAATTCATTATTTAAATAATTTATTAACTAATTATTCCCCTCCGTTTCTTTTCAAATGATTACTCCCTCCCTCCGTTCCTTGATTGCTTGCTTGCTTGCTTGCTTGCTTGCTTGCTTGCTTGCTTGCTTGCTTGCTTGCTTGCTTGCTTGCTTGCTTGCTTGCTTGCTTGCTTGCTTGCTTGCTTGCTTGCTTGCTTGCTGCTTGCTTGCTTGCTTGCTTGCTTGCTTGCTTGCTTGCTTGCTTGCTTGCTTGCTTGCTTGCTTGCTTGCTTGCTTGCTTGCTTGCTTGCTTGCTTCCTTGCTTCCTTGCTTCCTTGCTTGCTTCCTTGCTTGCTTCCTTGCTTGCTTCCTTGCTTGCTTCCTTGCTTGCTTCCTTGCTTGCTTCCTTGCTTGCTTCCTTGCTTCCTTGCTTGCTTCCTTGCTTGCTTCTTTCCTTCCTTGCTTCCTTCCTTGCTTCCTTCCTTGCTTCCGTCCTTCCTTCCGTCCTTCCTTCCCTCCGTTCCTTCCTTCTTTCCTTCCTTCCTTCCTTCCTTCCTTCCTTCCTTCCTTCCTTCCTTCCTTCCCTCCGTCCCTCCCTCCTTTCTTCCCTCACTCCCTCACTCACTCACCCACTCACTTCCTCGCCCTCCTCCTCATTCTCATCCTCATCCTCCCCCTCCAGCTCCACCTCCTCCACCACCCCCCCTTTTCTTCAGATCGGGGCCACACCCGGCACTGGCTCTGAGGCTGATGTCAGGGGACGCCCCCCCCCCCCCCCCCACACACACACATTCCTCTCCTCACATGTACGACATGAAGCTAACATATGGAGTTATGGAGACTCAGAGACAGGAATTAAGGAATATTTCCTTTTGGGCGTGCCCTACATCAAAGGCGAGGTTAAGATGGTGGGTGGGCGATAATGGAGGGTGGTGGATTGTGTGGTGCGTGTGTGCGCACTTGCTGGGGGGGGGGGGGGGCAGGATGGAGGGGGGAAGCTCATTTAGGACATAAATACAGACGATTTTCTTTAGCATTATCCGTGGCTACTTTTTAAACAAATCTGTCGGGTGTAGACATAACAACATTAATAATAATAATAATTATTATTATTATTGATGCCATGGCCACATGCGAATCGGTAAAAAGCCATGCCTTTCCATACGGAACATTATGGTTTCGAAACCTGGCCGAGTCACAAAATTGATACTTGTCTGGCATTTGACAAGGACTGGTTTGCTTAATATCAGGGTAATGTGTAGATAAAGGATTCACCCGGTACTTGTAGTACACGGGTGAAGGAAAACGTAGTGTAAATATGGGCGAAAATAGGTTTAGTATGGAACATGAAGTAGAAACTGTGGTTCCATGATCATATGGCCAAATATATTGCCAGAGATTTGGTGAAATGGGAGAGAATGCAAAAATCCAAGATGGCGGTCATAGAACGCCGTCGATTTCAATTTTAAATTGTATTAAACTAGCTGTTTTATTATATTTTTCAACTCAGAGGTAGCGGGTAAATATGAAGACACCTATAAAGAATAAATGTTGCTTCTTAGATTATGAAATTAGGCTCTCATTTCATTAACCCGCTTTTTCGACCGTTTTTATATAAGGCTGGTGCGAGTACCGGGTGAATCCTTTATCTAGGTAATGTGGCTGAATGGGATATCGGGTCATGGTGCCAGCACCCCGGTCTCCAAGTAAGGAAACATTATAAAGTCCGTATATGGCCTTATATGTAGCTGGGATATAAAATCCAAACAAACAAGCCAATCAACCAACTAACCTGATGTGGGATGTAATATGTAATATGCAATATGCAATAGAATGATTGTAATGGGCAACCACAATCCTTAATGTTCGAATGGAGTTTGATTCATCGACTAGGTTGTAATGTTTCCCTATTTGACTGCTCACTGGAGCAGTAGCGGTCTGCTCTCTGGCCTGTCGCACAATATAAGAATCAGCGACATCTAGTGGGAGGGCTATGATTCGCCATGTCTGCATTACCATAACCCTTTTCAGGATAACTGTGGCTCTGTGAAGCCATAACCCAGTTTCTGGACAGCTGCTGCTTTATAAAACCATAACTTATTTCAGAATAGCCGCTGCTCTACAAAGCCATGACCTGGTAGAAGTTAGATAAAAGATTCACCCGGTACTTGTAGTACACGGGTGAAGACCAGCCCTATATAAATACGGGGGAAAATAGCATTAATATGGAAGTGAGGCTCCAGTATGGAAGTGAGGCTCCAGTATGTGGCTCCAGTATCAAATGGATACTTCTATAGGCACAGAGTTGGTGAAATGGGCGAGAATGCACAAAGACAAGATGGCGGCCGCAGAACGCCGTCGATTTCACTTTTAAATCCGGCACTGGTCACATTGATGGAGGAGCCTTCACAAAGTGCCACAAGGCATGCAGGCCATATTTATATGTCTACTTTATGCAGGGATAAAAATGGTCTCTGGCAAAAGAGAAAAAAAAGGTAGCGGGTAAATAATAAAACATATGTAAAGAATAATTGTTGCTTGTTAGTTTGTTAAATTAGGCTCTCAATTCTTTGACCCGTTTTTTCGCCAGCTTTTACATAGGGCTGGTATGCACCCCTCCTGTGGCTACTGCAGCAGTACGGGGTGAATCTTGTATCTAGGTAGAAGTGTGCCACTTACAGTCTGTCATTCACAGAGTTCTCGGTTTTCCCCCGCCCCAATGGCTCTGTTGCACTAATAATTTGTCTTGTCCAGGAAGCAGCGTGTAATTAGCTACGTTCCACACATGGGCCTCGCTTGCGGGAGATTGGGAGTTCGGTTCCTGGTCGAGTCAAACCAATGACTTATCAAATTGATACTTGAAACATCCTAGCCTGGCGCTCAGTGTTATTAGAATAGGCCGTGGACAGGTTAGCTCAGTGTCTGGATAATGTGACTCGAGTGGGATATTGGGTCGTGGTGCCAGTGGCCTGATTTCCCAGTGGGAAATACTATAAAGTCGCCATGAGTGCGCGCTGTGACAAGTCGGTACCCGTCCTGATATGACCTTAGATGTTGCAAGAATGTAAAACTCCAACAACCAACCAACTCACCAACCAACCAACCAACCAACCAACCAACCAACCAACCAACCAACCAACCAACCAACCAACCAACCAACCAACCATACCATACATGTGTAGTGTGGAAGGAGGCATTGACCGTGAGAATCTGTGCACCAGCACTGGAGGGGATGGAGGAGGGAGTTCCTCCATGGCTACTGAAAGATGGCGCGCTGATCCACCTGGAGGAGGCTGGCTAGACTGCACACCGAGGATCCATGTCACGTACACGTACACGTACACGTACACGTACACACACTCATGCACACGCACACGTACACGCACACGCACACTCACACTCACACATGCTCACGACTCCACTACCCCACTACCCCTCCCGAGCTCCCCACTCCCGCCCCCTACTACCCTACTTCCCCCCCCCCCCCCCCCCCCCCCCCTAAACACAGACATACACACAGACACACACACACACACAGACACACACACACACACACACACACACACACACACACACACACACACACACACACACACACACACACACACACACACACACACACACACACACGCACACTAACTACCAGCACTGCCCGCCAACACTGCAGCGGGCGGGATCAATGCCCTGGTTTATGCTCCACGACATTATCCAGAAGCATTCGCAGTTAGACCACCTCGCAGCTGCCCCTTACTGCCCCGCCCCCTTCCCACCTCCCCTACCCCACCCCCGGAGAGTGCTTGCCTGCATACGTGTACGTAGGCATATACTCCACCACCATCACTCACCATTATCACAACCACCACGACCCACTAACGCAGCTGCCCACTAACACCACCATCACCTCCACCACCACCACCACAATCACCACCACCACCACCCACCACAATCATCACCACCACCACCACCACCACCACACCACCACCACCACCACCACCACCACCACCACCACCACCACCACCACCACCACTACCCACCCATCACCCTCCACCACCACCACCACCACCACCACCACACCACCACCACCACCACAACCACAATCACAACCACAATCATCACAACCACCATCACCACCACCACCACCATCACCACCATTACTACTACCACAATCACCAACCAGACGGGATGGCCGAATGAGTTAGAGCGTCCGTCTCCCGTTTTGGTAGGTCGTGGGTTCGAACCGGGGTCGAGTCAAACCAATGACTTAAAAAATGTATACTTGTCGCTTCCTAGCCTGGCGCTCGGCATTATTAGGATAGGACAAGGACTGCTTGGCTCAGTGTCAGGATAATGTGACTGAGTGGGATATCAGGTCATGGTGCTGGCGGCCTGGTCTTCCAGTGGGACAGCACTATAAAGTCCCCATGAGTCTGCACTGTCCTAAGTTGGTTCCCGCCTTGATATGACCTTAGATGTTGTCAGGACGTAAAATTGCAACAACCAACTGTATATATATTTAAACACTGCGGAAATTGTGCAATCGTGGAGATCTTTCATCCGTGCATTATGGGCTTTACGGTAGTTCGATGCTGCATGTCAGTCACAGTTCATGCCAGGCACAGTTCATGCCAATCAGAGTCTCCAGTAGCACTCACTATGGCCGTAATCGATTAAAACGACCCGAGCGACTCGGGTCACCCGAGTCGTCAGAATTTCAAATCGAACACTGCGAGTAGAGTCGACAAATACACGTGTCGTGTGCAAAACAATCTGACCCAAGTAACCCACCTCCTAGCTGGGGTTGGCTACGAGCGATGACGTCACATTTGCGCTGGTACCGTCCTGCAGGATAACACCTACCAGTACCAGTGATACATGTTTTAAAAAAAAAAGAATAACTTAGATTAATGAAATGGAAATATAGCTAAACTAGGCCATCATAAAATACTTTAAATCCTATTTTGCTGTAGTTTTATCGGTTATTTAAAAAAAAAGAAAAATTGTCCACCCGAGCGCGGAGAAGCGTATTCGATTATTCGACCCGAGTCTGTTGGATGTGCGCATGTGCCAAAAAGTGGCTCGGGTGACCCGAGTTGATTAATCGATTACGCCCTATAAGTTACACAGTCGGGTTGGGTCCTAATTGTCTAACCTGCCAACAGTGTGGTGCGTCCAGCAACAGGAATTGGTTCGACACGGACTGATTTAGCTCACCCCCCCCCCCTCTGATTGTGTGTCCGGCGCCATCTTGTCGGTTTGCCGGATTCATTATGGCCCTGCGTTAAACCTCACATATAAAAAATAACTGAACGGAGATAAAGTTAGACTATACACAGTTTGTGTCTCTACAACCTATTTCAGGAACGGAGCGCAAAAGGACAGGTCTCGCCGTTCCCCGCTAGTCACAGTGAGATTCTTACATTGTGAGCCTGTGGTAATCAATGTGAGTCCCTCATAATACACATTATGCCGTTATATTGTCAGCCAGATTAGTCAGTTTAGTCAGTCAGTTCCTCGTACGGTCCAGAGAACCTCTTATATTGTCAACTATTTTAGTCAGTCAGTCCCTCATAACTTCCTTTATTGTCAGCCATTTTAAGCCCTGTTTACACGGGCGATTTAAAACGCCGCATATGAAACGACTTGCCTAGATCGACTCACATTTGCCGTGTAAACACAACTCTGAGGCGTTTTAGGGCTGAATCGATTCATATAAATCGGTACATGTATACCACCTCGCGAGGTAGTATAGATGAAGCGATTCAGCTGGTTCCCGGTCAGCGATAGTATAAAATAGTAGTGCTTGCCGGCAACAGGCTCAGCTGTAACTAATTGCTGGTGCCCGGCAGTGTTAGGGCCTGATTACGCCGAAATCTTGTGAATGCGATCATATTTAACAGAATTACATACTCAAATAATGAAATTTAATTAAATTAACCTTAAATTCCAAGTGATATTAACGTAGCAGCTATATCGGCGTCGAATCGACTTGTGTAAACTAAACAAATAGCAGTGCTTGCCGGCTACAGGCGGCCCTAAGGCTGCTGGTTCCCGGCGCCAAACACTTTCAAACTCTGTCCGTGTAAACGTGCCTCTAAAACGCTTCATATAAATCGCTTTGTCTAGATCGTTTCACAATTCCCCGTGTAAACACAGCTTATGTCAGTCAGTCCCTCGTAACGTCCAGAGAACTGCTTATATTGTCAGCCATTTTAATCAATCCCTCATAATGTCCAGAGAACCTCATATATTGTCAACCATTTTAGCCAGTCAGTCCCTCATAATGCCTAGAGAACAGCTTATATTGTCAGCCATTTTAGTCAGTCAGTCCCTCATAATGCCTAGAGAACTGCTTATATTGTCAGCCATTTTAGTCAGTCAATCCCTCATGAAGTCCAGAGAACTTCTTATATTGTCAGCCATATTAGTCAGTCAATCCCTCATGAAGTCCAGAGAACTTCTTATATTGTCAGCCATATTGATCAGTCAGTCCTTCATAACATCGAGAGAACTTCATTCGGCCATCCTGTCTGGTCTCAATATATATACGACAACAATTGGTTAGTCCGAATCCCTTTCTTTTATGATGTTAGATGTTGCTAGAACATAAAACCCAAAAAAGGAGGAGTTTGGCATCTGAGATAATGACTGAGTCGGATATATAGGTCATGGTGCTCGCAGCCTAGTCTCCCAGTGGGGCAGCACTATGAAGTTGCAATGAGCGTGCACTGACACAAGACTGTATCCGTCCTGATATGACCTTAGCTGTTGCCTGGACTTAAAACAAACAAACATACAACCAACCAACCAACCAACCAAAAAACCAAACAACCAAACAACCCATCACCCTTACACACCTTACACACCCTGCACCCCTTACACCCCTACACACACTACACCCATACATACACTACACCCATACATACACTACACCCCATCACACATTAAACCCCTACACACACTACAGCCCTACACACACTACACCCCTACACACACCGCTGTCCCTGCTGTGATACACGAGACCCCGAAACACACTACGCAAACTATGCACCCTACACACTACAGACCTACACAAGCCGCCACCCCTGCTGTGATGGTTATCTGTAATCAGTATAGCTGTCAATCGTCCTGTGGCTGTGAGGTTTAATAAATCACGAGTACACACTATGCACACTACACACCCTACACACGCCGCCATCCCTGCTGTGATACACTACACACCCTACAGACACCGACATCCCTGCTGTGATACACTACACACCCTACACACTACACACACTACACACGCCGCCATCCCTGCTGTGATACACTACACACGCCACCATCCCTGCTGTGATACACTACACACCCTACACACGCCGACATCCCTGCTGTGATACACTACATACCCTACACACTACACACACTACACATGCCGATATCCCTGCTGTGATACACTACACACCTTACACAAGCCGACATCCCTGCTGTGATACACTACACACCCTACACACTACACACCCTACACACACCGCCATCCCTGCTGTGATACACTACACACGCCGACATCCCTGCTGTGATACACTACACACCCTACACACGCCTCCATCCCTGCTGTGATACACTACACACCCTACACACGCCACCATCCCTGCTGTGATACACTACACACCCTACACAAGCCGCCATCCCTGCTGTGATACACTACACACCCAACACACGCCGCCATCCCTGCTGTGATACACTACACACCCTACACAAGCCGCCATCCCTGCTGTGATACACTACACACCCAACACATGCCGCCATCCCTGCTGTGATACACTACACACCCTACACACGCCGCCATCCCTGCTGTGATACACTACACACCCTACACACGCCTCCATCCCTGCTGTGATACACTACACACCCTACACACGCCGCCATCCCTGCTGTGATGGTTATCTGTTATCAGTAAAGCGTCAATCGTCAATATATCACGAGGTAATGTGCTCGGCGTTCGCGCTATGTCGATGCTAGATATGGTGAACAAATTGTAGCCACCGTGTAGAAAATATAAGGCCATAGAAAAGCAAACAGAAAAAAGCAACAAAAAATAACCACACAAACAAAACAAAGGAAAGGGAAGAAAAACGAAGCTATCTCTAGAGAGCTTTCTCGGGTGAAATTGACTTAATCTAAGTCTGGTCATGTTTTTTTTTTATATGCTTGTGTTCTTGTTGTTTCTATGACATACATTGAGGCTATTTGTTACATTTTGATTGTATGCTTTGTAAATTAGCTTAGGCACTTCTACACGCACTACACTAAATTAGCTTAGAGTGTATCTTTAATGGATTAGCTTCAATTGTATATTTCATGAATGAGCTTAGAGTGTATTTCATTAATTAGTTTAGATTGTACATGAATTAGAGTTTCGGTTATATATTTCATGCATTAGGTTCGTTTGGATATTCTCAATGAACCTAGTTACTCCTACAGCCGTTTCGTGGATGGGTCTACTAAACAACGCGATAGAAAAAGTGTCGAATGTCAGGGTTATGAACATACCCATATGAATCCTAAGAAGTTAAATATTTTTTCAAAATATTATAGTCCGCTACTTTTGGAGTGCAGAATTGATTAAATAATATAGATGAATGGAAAGTTGGATACAGAGAATTCAGTGGCCACCATCATATTGGCATTCTCTCCCAATTCATCAACTGTACACCAATATAAATAAACACCGCTTGCTGGAACACAGGACCTTCACGGGCTGTTTACAGTGTATCCTTATCGAAGCAGTGTTCGCTTGGATTTTAAAGCTGTATAGTCTGATGAAATAGCAAATTTTCAAAATCAAACCAATTATCTAGATTTGCTTTTACATATCTAACTTAGATACTGATGCACTTATTAAGCATTTGTTTCTCCATAGAAGGCAATACTGAGTCAATTTAACAGAACCTGTTACTGCAGAAGTCTATGGTGTCAGAGTTTTGACAAGCTTGCCAAAACTAATTTTCCATGTTTGCACTCAAAATATCTCAAAAGTTTACCATTTAAAATAAAAGTAACTTTGAACTAGTGTAAAGTAAATATTAGTGATTGATCTAATATATTTATCTCAGAAAAAGTACAGAAATAGACTACATCACGGTTCCAGCGGCGCCATGCATTGTGGGATGTGTCAGAGCAAAACAACCCCCCCAAAAGCACATGGCACATGCTAATACAGTGGGTGCAGCTATGAAATGTGCTAGTTTCAGCTCATCTCAGCTCTTCTTTGAAACATAGAATACTAACTAAAAATATATATATAATAAATTAAGATATTAATCTTTTATCCAGCATTGCATTTACATCAATATAATCAGCACATCTTATGCCATGTGCATTTAGATTTAGAAAGATCTAGGCACTCAGACTAGTGTTAGAGCCACAGCCAGAGTACTCAATGCATTGTCAATGGCAGTGAGTAATCTCCATACAGAAAAAGTAAAATATTGATAAAACCACACCACCTAGACACAAACCGCTTGGAACACATATAGAAAACAGGTTTAACAAAAAGATTATATTAAATTGATAAGGTTAGGGTTTGGGATTTCTATTAGTTTTGAAAAAAACTGACGTTTTTCAATGTGTGTATAGGCAAACTCAATGGCCGTACGCCTTTGCTTTGCTCCCAAGGCCGTTTTCGGCGCATGCGCAGTCGGAACCGTGATGTAGTCTATCCAAAACCATCGGACTATGCAACTTTAACATGGTTGTCGTTCACCTCTACTGGAGGTGAATATTGTATCTAGTAAGAAACGTGCTATATCAATATATCATATATCATGTATATTGGGATGACATTGAGTCATGTGACCAGACGGGATGGCTGAATGAGTTAGAGTGTCCGTCTCCCGTGTTGGCAGATCATAGGGTCATGGGTTCAAACCCTGGTCGAGTCAAACCGATGACTTAAAAATTGATACTTGTTGCTTCCTAGCCTGGCGCTTGGCATTATTAGGATAGGGCAAGGACTGGTTGGCTCAGTATCAGGATAATGTGACTGAGTGGGATATCAGGTCATGGTGCTGGCGGCCTGGTCTTCCAGTGGGACAGCACTATAAAGTCGCCATGAGTGCGCACTGTCACAAGTCGGTACCCGTCCTGATATGACCTTAGATGTTGCTAGGACGTAAAACAATTACAAACAATAAACATTGAGTCATGTAAGACAGTACAATGACATCACCAAACAAGCATTTCTTATAACTTAGAACTGATAAAATGATATCTGCGGCAAGTGATAGGAGTGGGGTTTGACATCCTAGACATCCCTTACATCATTATGACTGGATGGGTTGAACCCTCTCGCCATGTAGAAAGAAGGTTGTGGGTCAAATCAACCCAATGACTTAAATATTGATGTTTGTCGGTACCTAGCCTGGCGCTCAGTCTTATTAGAATAAGGCAAGTAGCAATGTAATCAGGATCACCAATTGTGTGCGACTGAAACTTCCCCGGCTTAATAATTAAATGTAGTAGCAATAACAAGAAAGGCAGGATAATGACTTGTGATGGCAGGTTTTATAGTTTTTCTAATTTTCAATCTTTGGTCTTCCTCATTCCACTGCTCCTTGCCCTATCCTAGTAATGCCAAATGCCAGGCAAGGTAGCAACAAGTATACATTTGTGAAGTCATTAGTTTGACTCAGCAAGGGGTTGAATCCCACCACCTAACCAAAACGGGAGGCGGATGCTCAATTCATTCGGTCACCACGTTGAGTCCTCGCGTTGAGAAGAGAACTATTCAGATAAATAAAATAATTACCCCCTCCCCCCCCCCAAACCTAATACAGGGTTCCCGCGGATCCTTAAGAAGTCTTGAAAAGTCTTAAATAGGGTAACTTTTCTTCTGTGAAAGGTCTTAACAAGGTCTTAAATTGGATTTGGCCACTGTAGTATAATATTGCCAGATGTATTTGGCCTCTCACCTATAAATTTTCAAATAAAAGGTCGATTGTGCAAGCCTGTAGCAGACCCGTTATATCACAGACTGGACTGGCTAGCAAAGTGATCGTCCACATAGAGATCCATAGGTTGCATCACCTCACTCGTTTCTGTTAATATTTAATTAAATATGGCATGTTAAATTAACGCGAAATTAGGCATTCAATTGTATGAAAATTGGTATTAAAAAGTCTAAATAGTAAATGTGATTTGCTGATATGTGCAGGAGGCCTGTTAAAAAAATTAAAAAATGGTATCTCGGAAGTGACGTATTGTGGCGGTGATTCGTTGGTAAGACGTGTTCGGTGCTGAGATGAATCCATCAACGGCTGATCGATGCAGTGTGGGGCGTGTCGGCGGCTGTCGATCTGCTGACGGCCGACTGCTCGATTAGTCACCTGCACGTCATGTCAATACCAGCCGAGTGGGGTACTTATAGATTATCGGGTGTTTGCCACAGCGTTTGCCCAAATTGCAATATTTCGTCGGAAAATTATGGTGGGCGTTTTTAAAGCTGATCAAACTCAAAGCATCACATTTTCTAAACCAATGAGGCACTTACCCAGATTTAATCATATGATGTGTGGATTTTAATGAGGGGCTGTGAAGCTAAATTGGAGTTTGTGGGGGTTTTTTATTTTAAAAGGCAAGCAATTTTTTGGGTTTTACTGAAATTGTTTCAACAGAAGCAAACATTTAAAGGAAAATTTCCTGTGGAGTTTTAGCACTTTCCTATTCACTCTAGCAGTGTTTTGGCTTGTATTATATACAGTAAAACCTCTCTAACTGACCACCTCCACAGATGGACCACTCCCCTATATCAATTGCTTTATTTGGGTCCCAAATGATCGCCCATACAGTACCATTGTGACAATTTAAAAAACTCCTTAAACTGACCACCTCCCTAAATGGCCCATTTAACGTCGGTCCCATGGTCGGTCGATTTAGAAAGGTTTTACTGTGTATATTTCAGTGAGTGAATGACGAAATAGCTATCGCAAAACACACACGTATATATATACACACATACACACATATATATATGTATATAAATATGTATAAATTCCAGTGCGCAAGTGACAGTATGCGTGGGACTGGTAGCGGTGGGTGTTGGTGGCGCCCCCTGTCCCACCGTGAAAAGGGGGGGGGGGGGTCACCCATAAAGTAGTACACAACATATGGGTGACCAATATAGGGAATCTTCCCTTACGCGCCTTTATACTTGCATAACTTTTATACATCATATAATATATATTATATTTCACCTCGTCATCGAGCCTCCTGGCTAATTATAGTTCAGGGAGAGGAAGCGCTAACCAATGAACCACTTAGCGAGCCCACCTCACCGAGAGCAGACATGGAATGGTGAGGACTGGACTACTCTTTGCACTGCCATTTAGACTAGTTGAATACTATCTATGTAAGTACATTTAGACTTCTTTCTCTTTATTGGTATATGTCTGCAGGCATGTAGCTGCTAAATTATATATTATTTTATAATATGGGGAAATATTTAGTGGCTATTATGTCAACATTAACATAGAATGTGACATAGGCATAGTGTCTCAATACATGACATGAGACATGGTGTGTTGAAACACATGGGGTTTTTGGTGTTCAAAGTTATATTTGGACAGTCACTATAGATGAAAATGTTTACAGACATTTAAGGGGAAAATAACATTGCTTTGGGTGGCCAAAATCAGGTACTGTAGACATTGTAACATACTGTCAATACATAGAACAATTGCTGAAACACAGTCACTGTATTAATGCAGTCATACACATGGGATTTGTGACACTACATTTGACAGTCATGAGAAATAATACTTAGTATTTGATTTGTATTCAATGACAATTGACTATCCATGTTATTGCTGGTTCATTATTGGGGTTTTACATTCTGGTTACATCTACGGTATTTCAGGATGGGTGCCAACTTGTGACAGTTGTGTTTATGGTGACTTTTATTGCTGCGCCACTGGTAGAGGGTGTCGTCACCATGACCCATTTTGCCACTCAACACAAACACACATTAGTCTAGTGTGTATGTATTTTCTGTGTGTGCTGACACGCGGGTACGTTTGGACAGCATGTATTTACATGACATTTACATGACATTTAGTCAAATAAAATTATTTGTTTTTCCAACTCACTGAGATTGGTAGTGTAAGTGTAAGGTGAGCAGCGAAATATTTAACAGTGAAACTGATACTTGGTATTTGATTTATTCACACTTCAGTTAATTCAACATTTTTCAAAATGAGTAAAAATGTGTACATGAAACTACCGGAGGCACGGTAGCCACTGGTAGGATTGTCGGGAGAGGTGACACCCTTAGGCTCAGTGCCGAACCAATACAACTGACCATCCACATACCAGTGCCAGTCCCCGAGGGTGGTCAAATAAGGCAGAGTGCCAAGCCAATACAAGAACTGACCATGCACCTAGCCAGTGCCAGTCCCAGAGGGTGGTCAAATAGGTTATTTGAAGGTAACAATATGATAAATTGATTATAATTACAAGGAATGCAAATACTTCCTTGAGTCGAGATGGCTTTCGACAAACTAGAGGGATTGGCTGTATGCATATAGTTATCCACACACGCTGTGTACACTAGTGCACCCAGTATGAGTGTATGCATACACATAATAATAAAATAGTGGAAATGAAGTCGGTGAACTGGTACTCCAGACGGTGGGGTGACCAATGTGACAAATGATCATGCACATTGCCAGTGCTGTCAAGGCGACTGGCCATTAAAGAACCTTAAAAGCCATAATTAATGAGAAATAAGGTTGGCACAAGGATTAACTATGGTTATCCTTGAATGTGGGCTAGATTTGGCCGTTACAATTGCAGAGATGTGGTGTATACAGCTGCACTCACTATGTGTGTTTCCTATTTGCAATAGTAAAATAGTGACAAAGTCTGTGAACCATGCCAACCAAGGCATATGCCTACTGGCAACACTATCACACTAATCAGTGGTGGGAAAACTGGCTGAATATACACATGGCCAGCAATGGCTTTACATGGTCCTAAAATGCATGACCCCTTTTTGAGGCCTTGGAACTTGAAGGAGTTGAGCAGGTAAACCCCAGAATCATGCAGGTATGTACATATACATACTAGTAGTGAAACAACCTCTTTTTAAGAGGGTGCAGACCCAGCCAATTTAGGTATCATGGGCATGATTGCACCAGGTCAGTAGCTAGGGATGGGGTTACACAATACCCCACTTCAGTACATAGGGCTATTTTAGCGTAATATCCCTTCAAGCCACCACACTGACACTCAGTGGCCAGGCTAGATTTTCACCATTACATGAATGGGGGTGTATGCAATCATAGTATATGACATGTGGACATCTACCCACTGGGTAGTAGCAAGTAATTAACTTTGATATAATCAGCTCTATAGTCTGTGGACATGATTGGGTGTGCTAGGCACAAAACAAATAATAATTGTGGTATATACATACCCAGAGCAGCAGACATTTAAAGTCTGACATACACTTACCTCGTGTAAGGAAAGAACACTAATTCCAACATACAACTACCAATGGGTTGGCTGATTATTGGAGCTTTTTGTCCTTGCAACATCTAAGGTTATCAGGTTATCCTAATGGGCATGTCATAATAACAGATAACAGACTGTTATATTAAAAAAGAGCAAACCATAACTGGGTTTATGTGTTTCTTAGGAAATTCTGTAAATTGTCTTAATTTAGATATTATTATGGTGAATATTCTTTTTCTAACTTAGAAAGCAGATATTACCCAACTTGTTTAGTTGGATGAATAATTAAACCAAAGTTGACTGCATAAAATATTGATAGCAGTCTGTTGTCATGATGCATAGGCACATAAGAGACAAAGTGTTTATTCTAAATCTACTTTTGAAATTATAGCAGTGACTTTAATGAGGCCAATTAATTAATTATTAATGATTACTTAATACATCTAAGTACTATAACATTGCTATAGGCAGCATTATTGGGCCAACAATTCACATATATATATATATACAGATCAGCTGCTTATTTAATGATCGGTTTATTGTTCTCTTTAAGTTATTAGGAAGACTTCAGAGCTCAGTCCAATAATACAATAATAGTGGGTTCAGTCATAACTGGAGGTGGTCTTAGGCTAGACCCAGATGATAACTTCTTACATCATATTATTACCCCATTGGTAACATGGGGAAAACTTACTGCCACTGATGTGAGGTGAGACTGGGAATTCAAAATTATTTCATTAGAAATTTTAGACAATGTCCATGAATTGACATCAGCTTAGACAGTGGATATCAATAATGGGCATGGAGAGAATGCATTGTTATAATGGGATAATGACAACAGTGTTGATTAATATCAATACTGGCATAAATATGCATAGCAGATTGGATATGAGTTCAACATATCCATAGCCATGTGTTTACCATATTTGGCCACATTTACACCAAATTTGTCAATACGAATAGGTGTGTGCTTTAAATGTTAGTTCAAACATGCACAGATAGGCTGTCAGTAGGCAGACCTTTGGTTATGAGATAACTGTTGAAATTGTTTCAATCAAACACAAGCACATAATCTGTTGCATCCTATTGCCAACATAGCATGGAGTGTTGATAAACTTAAGCCCATGGTAAGGCTGCCATGTTTTGCATAGGAAACCTGGTATATGAAAACGCCTTGACACATACTTGAGTTAACATATTGAACTACAAATTTAATCTTTTAAATACGCACTACTACAGATGTAACACCATAGCAAACTTAGGTTGTCTATTTTGACAGATGTGTGAATATAATAGACAAGAAATCACTATAAACATAGGTACACAGAGGTGCTGGTAATAGACCTAGATACACCTATCAAATTCAACTGATTCAGTTGCCACCAGCCATTGTATATGAATACAAACATGGATTATTTACAGTTTGGACACAAACATAATAGTTTGATGCACTGAGGCTCAAACCTCATATTCTTACACATTGGAACATGTGTTCTGGAAAGAAACAGGGGCACAGACTTGATAAGTCTAAAACACTCAATGAACAGATTGAGCTACCAAAAGTTGCATGGCCAGAAGATACTGTCAACATGCAAATGTGACTCCACATTGGTGTTAACAACACGCACATAATCAAGTTAAGAAATTGACCTGGGCGGCAGAGGATTCAGTGTGAACTCAATAGAAGGGTGTTATGTATTGTACCCGGTTAGGGCGTACACTCTTTCCATCACAAAGGGTTCACCTGTCTGTAAGATACATATCTAGGTTTACCCACATTGGTATATGGTCGTATGATATGGGTTGTCATTTGAACACATATTACATAGTGAAACCATTACTCTACAGGTCTACTGTTAGTGACTTGAAGAACATTAGAAGGTATGGAAGGATATTTATGATAGCGTACAATTTTGTAATATTGCCCTTCAGCTTCCTTTTAGTGAAAGCAATTGCTAAAACCATATATTTTTCTTTATGATACTAGTTAAGATAGGATGTATTGGTACCGTTTAACTTACCTGTTTGGGAGGTCACTGAATTGACCCCCTACCAATTCATCCCAATGTTTTGCTAACTTATAGCAAACTACAATATGGAGTTGTCAGAGGACATACAAATTATCTCTATATGTGGTAACTTGGCAAGGCAAAAGCTTGCAGTATTTAATTGGAGGTTATAGATTCATAGAATAAAAAATATTACATAGATATCTCTCCAGCCCTATTAAAGGGGACTGCAGTCTCAATACAAATTAATTTACTCTGTACCAGTAGGGATAAATGTCTTAATGTTCACAAAGACATTAGAATCAAAGGCTGAAGAAAAGATTCCTTGGCTATCAGTTTACTGTGTAGTGGTCTGCACTGACCTCTCAGGCAAGTAACCACATAGACAGGTAGGCATGGGGAGTGTATTGATATCAGGGAGCCTAGGTGGTGTAATGGTTAGCACACTGGCCCGGAATGCAAAGAGATGTGGGTTCGAGTCCCGCTCTAGGCACAATATTTCCCATTTTCATCACCCCCATGACACTGGTTGCCGTGATCAGGATCCTGTACAAGCTTTGCGCTGTATGGTTGTTCAACCTACCCTGTGTATGTATGTGTTAGTGCATTGCCTGTATGTATGTAATTGTAAGCATTAAAAGACTTACAATTCCAGGGGGACGAGTGTAGTGGTCTGCACTGACCTCTCAGGCAAGTAACCACATAGACAGGTAGGCATGGGGAGTGTATTGATATCAGGGAGCCTAGGTGGTGTAATGGTTAGCACACTGGCCCGGAATGCAAAGAGATGTGGGTTCGAGTCCTGCTCTAGGTGCAGTATTTCCCATTTTCATCACCCCCATGACACTGTGTTAAAAAGAAATGATTAGGTTCTGAATTCTAATACGATAAGGAATTTAAAAATGGAAGGTGAAATGGAAATTTCAAGTGCGTAAACATCTCCCTAAACTATGATTATCCAGGAGGCTCAAGGACGAGGTGAAATAGAATAATTACGTGAGGCTTACCTGAGTATAGTTGACACATAATTGTTGTTTTACCGAGTCCTAGGCCTCGGCTTGTTATAGGTCAGGGCCCACCCTCCCGTACCCAAAAAGTAGGAAACCCAATCAGTTTCCAGAAGTGTTAAGTTGAGCACTAGACATGATGGCTGAA
Organism: Branchipolynoe longqiensis; assembly: GCA_030323885.1. NCBI lineage: Eukaryota > Metazoa > Annelida > Polychaeta > Phyllodocida > Polynoidae > Branchipolynoe > Branchipolynoe longqiensis. Next base: position 21,582,927 of record CM059198.1, on the reverse strand, counting down.
TTGGTAGGGCACTGACTGGAGTCCCATGTGGGAGGTTGTGGGTTTGAACTCTGATCGAGTCAAACCAGAGACTTGAAAATTACCAAAATAAATTACCAAAATTAGCTAGGTAAAAAGCGGTTTGTTGGGTAGCGCTCCCTCTCCCTGACCTATAACAAGCCCTCCTGATATGACCTTAGATGTTGCTAGGAAGTAAAACAACAACAAACAAACCTATAACAAGCCGAGGCCTAGGACTTGGTAAAACAACAATTATGTGTCAACTATACCCAGGTAAGTCTCACATAATTATTCTATACATGGGTTCTTCTTTGCTGCTGGTCCTAATTGGTTGGTCCTCACATTGTAACTGTTTTCGTCTAAATTAATTCTCCTTTTCACACCAAATGAAGAAAATTCCTTTTATTATACCCCAAAGAAGCAATGACAGCAATCCAGTGAGAAAAAAATGTTTGGTTTATTTTTTATTGCAAAAATAGATTCATTTGTCACGCAAATATGACAGCTAAAAATGGGAATGGTGAAACGGTACTACTTGTGTTGGAAACTACTTCATTGTAGACCAAAATATTCAAACATAGCTAGTTTATTTGCAAAGTTGTAACATGCAAAAATGTCAGAAAACTAATTTTAGGACTGTTGAGTGTCTGTGTGTAAAACAACGATGCTTGAAAGTGAGCATAACGCGTGTTTCATGAGATGTCACATCATGAAACACGCGTTTCACCTTCAATTTTCACAATATCCAACCATGCAAGCCAGGAAAAACCCTGCTGCTTTAAATAGGATAGCATCATAGATGCCTAGTTCTGAACACAAAAGTTATAATATTATTTCCTGAAATGCATTAAAAGTGAAATAAAAACTTTGTGTCACGGGTGAAACACGCGTAACGGCGAAAATTGATTTTGCGATACAAAATCCAACAAAGGATCAAATCTCTTCTCGCCATGATTTTCAAATATATCGTGGGCATCTACACACCTACTGATGATGTGGTGTCAAGTCATAAACAGGATGTTGCGCTATGATGCTATTAGTGTGGGGTGTCACACTTCGATGAAGATGAAACACGCGTAACGGCGACAATTATTTCGCGATACAAAATCCAATAATGGATCAAATCTCTTCTCACCATGATTTTCAAATATACCGTGGGCATCTACACACCTACTGATGATGTGGTGTCAAGTTATAAACAGGATGTTACGCTATGATGCTATCACGCGTTCACCTGTTGTCATCTTCATCCTCTAAGTCATCACAATATCTTTTTCTACATAAGAAAACTTATAATACTCAAAAGAAATATTTGCATACATGTAATGTGTACAAATAATGCCCTGAACAAATACATTTTTTGCATGCTATTAGCAGTGTCTAACCTAAGTCATTATTGAGTGTCACATGAAACATGCGTTACATGTTACATGTGTTACAATTCCAAGAACATCAGAAGTAAGGGAAGTGTTCCAAGATTATTTTGAAATATGTCCACAGCATCAACAACTAATAAGCATAAATATTTTCATCATCTGTGGTGCTTGTTTCATCATGAAGGAACAACTTTTCCTTTCCATGTAACGCATGTTTCAGTGTCACAATTTTATATCTTCTCTGTTCTACTCTCAAGTGGACGAACACCCATAAAATTGAACTAAGTTACTCCTAGTGACTGCTGTTCAAAACCTAACTAGGAAATAATAAGGGTCTTGTTCTAAATATTACATAATGAAGGTTTTTGTATCAGCCGAAACACGTGTAACATTCTCCACTTGGTCATGTTCAAAGCCACCCTGACTTGCAGTCTGGGTCCAAATTGTTTTTGTTTTAAATTGTGTCTTAAAATTGGATGTATGTGGAACGCAACAAGCCTAATTGGGATAGGCTGTAACATATTTCAGTTTTGCCCTCCAATTCCCCCTTTTTCGGACCAAAACTGAAGAAGAACCCATTATAAGCAAAACTTGTAACACTCAAAAGACATACTTGCATACATGTAATGTGTAGAAATAATACCCTTAACAAAAACTTTTTTTGTGTGCATACTGTTAGCAATTTCTGAGCCAAGTTATTATTGAGTGTCACATGAAACATGCGTTACATGTCACATGAAACATGCGTTACAACTCCAATAACATCAGAAGTTATGGAAGTATTACAAAATTACTTTGAAATATGTCCACAGCATCAAAAACTAATAAGCATGAATACCTTTTCATGCTCTGTGGTGTTTGTTTGATCTTGAAGAAAAAACTTTTCCTTTCCATGTCACACATGTTTCAGTGTCACAATTTTATAAGTCCTCTGTTCTACTCTCAAGTGGACGGACCCTCATAAAATTGCACTTAGTCACTCCTAGTGAGTGCAGTTCATAACCGTACTAGGAAAAAAATAAGGGTTTAGTTCTAAATCTGACACGAGGCGGCTTTTTGTGTCACACCGAAACACACGTAACGTTCTCCACTTAGTCAAGTTCAAAGCCACCCTGACGTGCAATCGGGGTGCAAACTGCTTTTCTTTTAATTGTGCCTTAAAATAGGATATATGTGGAACACAACAAGCCTAACTAGGATAAGCTGTGACGTATTTAAGTTTTTACCCCCGATTCCCCCTTTTTAGGACCAGCAGCAAAGAAGAACCCACATATATAAATATATACACGGGTCTATAGGCGATAATGGCCAGACACAGCTGGCATTCAATGCTTAGAAGGCCTCACAGGTGGCGCCAGTGTGGCCAATGCTGTACTACACAGGGCCAGTTACATAGGATATAGTGAGTATACTATAATATAGGGAAATTAAGATAGATAGTTTCCTTATTTATATTCCCATAATCGATTATAGAGCACATAAATCTGGAGCAAGTGGTACAGGTGTGAGGCGGAGACAGGTAAGGAGGTCGCCGCAGGTGGCACCACCAGGTGAGGCCTGACCAGTAGATGACTGGAAGAGTGTCAGTTATGAGGTGTAGTGTCCGGTTGATATGTACTGAGGAGACGGTTCATATGCAATCATGTTCCGGATAATTATACTCATATAATTGCTTCTACAGCACATATCTACGTGTACAGCCACATATGAAATGACATGGATAGTGATGAGTATCAGCACCACAACTACTCTCTGGGAGCTGTGTGAGTGTGTGAGTGTGTGAGAGACAGAGCGAAAGACAGACAGAGAGACAGCGAGAGATTGAGACAGCGAGACAGGGACACAGGCAGAGAGAAAGAGACAGAGGAAGAGACAGCAAGAGAGAGACCCAGAGAGACAGACAGACAGACAGCCAGAGACAGACAGCCAGGGACAGACAGCCAGGGACAGACAGCCAGAGACAGACAGCCAGAGACAGACAGCCAGGGACAGACAGAGACATACAGACAGACATACAGACAGAGACATACAGACAACCACATACAGACAGAGACATACAGACAGAGACATACAGACAGAGACATACATACAGAGACATACAGACGGAGACAGACAGACATAGACATACATACAGAGAGAGAGAGAGACAGAGAGAGCAGAGACAGACAGACAGATACAGAGACAGACAGAGAGAGACAGAGGTGTTCCCCATTTGACAGAATTGCGACAATGTTCTCAGTTGCCAATTACGTGAGGTGTGTGGAAGGGCGACGGTGTGTATATCTAGCACGAGTTGGAAACGAGGCGCCGTAAATAGCCCCGCCGTGGGCTATAAATAACCACCAGCCGTGTTTGCGTGCTCAGTGCACAGTGCACAGTGCCGCAGTCTGGTTGTTGAGGTTTTGCGTCCTGGCAACATCTAAGGTCATATCAGGATGGACGGGTTACAGACTTATGAAAGTGCGCACTCAAGTCGAATTTATAACTGCTGCCCCACTGGGAGATCAGGCCACCAGCACCATGACCTGATATCCCACTCAGTCACATTATCCTAACACTGAGCCAACCAGTCCTTGCCCTATCCTAGTAATGCCGAGTGCCTGGCTAGGTAGTGACAAGTATCAATTTTGTAAGTCATTTAGTTGACTCGACCAGGGTTCGAACTCCCTACCTTCCGCACAGAATGTTTGCGCTCTACCGATTGGGCCAACACGTCCGGTGTGTGTGTGGGGGGGGGGGGGGGGGTAGAAAAGATCGCACTTTTAAGTGGGATTTCAATATATATATTTTTTTATGAATAAAGTGTTGTGGTCTTTGCCACCGCTGTCATGTTTATAATATTATCAACAATGCATTGATAAATGGCAATGTTGTGACATCAGTGGTATCGGCTGGTGGGTGATAAGTAATAAGCATTTATTGCACGATATAGGATTTGAAGCCTGAGTGAGTATGAACCCAAGAAGCAGCCTAGGTCGATGCACAACTTTTTTCTTTATACGGTTATCTTTGGAGCGGTTTCAAGTGAAAAGATACACAATTTTGGTGTGCATTCCAAAATGTTGGACATTATCGGTTTCAGCAGTAACAGGTTCTATTAAAGTGATACTATTATTACTCCCCGTCCTGATATGACCTTAGATGTTGCTAGGACGTAAAACAACAACAAACAAACAACAAACAAACTATTATTATTAGAACAGGGCAAGGACTGGTGTGCTCAGTGTCAGGATAATGTGACTGAGTGGGATACCAGGTCATGGTGCCGGCGGCCTGGTTTCCCAGTGGGACAGCACTATAAAGTCGCCATGATTTCACACTGTCACAAGTCGGTACCCGTGCTGATATGACCTTAGATGTTGCTAGAACGTAAAACAAAAAAAAAACAACAAAAAAAACCTGTCTTGTTTTGTGACAGTCAGTGTCTTAGTATCTTGGCGGGGCCGGGCGTGGCGTGGCGGGGCGGAGCGGGGCGGGGCGGGGCGGGGCGGGGCGGGGCGGGGCGGGGCAGGGCAGGGCGGGGCTTAACCTCCAGTGACGTTCACACAATCTTGGGTAGGTGGGTGGTATTTTCTCTTTTCCTTTCTTCTCATACCTGATAAAGCAATCTAATGTAACTTATCGGAGAGTGGTGAATTATTTAGTAAAGCTAGCACAAGTATGATTTAAAAGAAATATATAAAGAAATCAAATTATGAAAAGTTCCACGATCTGTCGAACTGGATGCAATGTCCAAATTGATTCGTGTGGAAGGTAGGAAGTTCGAAAACCTGGTCGAGTCAAACCAATGACTTACAAAAATTATACTTATCACTACATAGTCTGGCACTCAGCATTATTAGGATAGGGCAAGGACTGGTTAGCTCAGTATTGGGATGATGTGACTGAGTGGGAAATCCAGTCATGGTCTTGGTGGCCTGGTTTTTCAGTGGGGCTGGCCTCGAACCCACACCTCTGCCTTAATATTAAGGGGCTAGGGTCCTAACCATTAAGTTCTCTAGGCCACAAATCCCAAGCGGAAATGTGTTATGTGCTCAATATGTCCCGATTCACCGAATACATATATATGAGACTGTCTCAAAACGTGCTAAGCAATATGGGACAACGCTTTGTCCATTGTAACAATCAACATACTATCTGCTTATGCATTTGCTCGGGATAAACTGATTTGTTTTTTACATGGTGTTTCATAATCCCAATAGAATACAAATTGATTTGAAGCGAATGTCCTTGTGTTTTCAGTGTAACCGTTTCTGTGCTGTTTTGTGTCAATCGTTACAATGGACACCAAAAAGAAAAAGAGTTATCACCTTTTGAGACTGGCTCATATGTCGCCATTCGCATAAAAAAGATTGCATTTTCCCATTTACAAATGTTGGCAGCTATGTCAGGGTCTGTAAGGGGCCTGGAAGATCTTGGAAAGTCTTGAACTTCATTTGCCCCATTTCAATTCCTTGATAATCGTTGAATTTAACCTATTTTGGGTACTTAGTCTTGAAAAGCCTTGAATTATATTAAACTGTCCCCACTGATATAAAATGGTCAGATATTGCTATTCGGCATAAGATAATCTGACGTACAATGAAACGCCAATACTCGCCTGAATTCCTATCAAAAACAGCCTTGCAAAGCCTTGAAATAGCCTTGAATCTTCACATGTATGCCATCCAGAATTCTTTCATGCACATTACCCAAGCTATGGTGACCCCTGATTTGTGTGGTTGCCTTTGTGTCCGTGCTAATGTGTGTTCTCCTCTGGTTTGTTTACAGATATCTGTGAGATCCCTGAGAATATAAAGTTCTGCAGGAGTCTACAGGTGGCAGACTTCAGTAGCAATCCGCTATCACGGTAAGTGGCACACTCCCAACACTCATCCCTTCACTTTTATTCCGCTTCCAACTATCTAATATTTTTTAAGTTGCATAGTCCTATCGTTTTGAGTTTTTGTCATTTTCTCAGATAAATATATTAGGTTGATCATTATAATCCATCTTGAAATAACTTGTATTTTAAATGGCTTACTTTTGAGATATTTGAAGTGTCAACATGCCAAATTAATTTTGACGTGCACACCAAAAGTCTTATGCCATAGGCTTCTGCAGTAACTGGTTCTATTCAATTGACTCAGTATTCCCTTCTATGCAGCAACAAATGCTTAATAAGTGTATCAGTATCAAGAGAAACCTGAAGCTGAGATACATTAAGACCGACTCATGGACATCACTCTCACAGCAGAGAGCTAAATGGAGAGTGGCAGTCAAGTAATGAAAGCAGCCTTTGTCGCATCGCGACCGACAGCATGATGATGATGATCTAAGTTAGCTATGTAGAATCAAATCTAGGTCAGTGTTTTGATTTGGACAATTTGATGCTTTCATCGGACTATGCAGCTTTAATCACCAGACAACAATTCAGCTCCACCCCCCCCTTCATCTCCCCCCCCCCCCCCACTGCCCCCACTTGGCATAGTCAGGTTCTAAAATTAGGGGTGTGACATTTAAAAAAATGGCCCACGACGCATTACCAAATAATTTAAAATTCATTATACATTATTTATTTCGTTTTAAACAATACACAAGGAAGATAGTTTTAAACGAAGTACATGACTATTAATTTATTATTTCATATTTAAAATCAGAACACAAATAATGTACAGTTTTGAAGCAAGTATATCATTTGCTATTTTATGTTTCAAATCAAAACACAATGAAGATATGAATTTTAGCGCACAAAGGAACTAAAGAGAACAATTAAAAAAGAATGGGGGAAAAACACTTTTGAAGAACCCTGTTGCAAACACCGTTCCTGGAATTGGGGGCGGGGTGTCAGACCAGGAGGAAGTGCGTCAGACCAGGAGGAAGTGAACATATTTCTTTCCCTCCGAGCATTTATACTTGTATAATGCGGTAGGATATCCTGCTCGTAGTGAAAGAAATATATATCCTACCGCATGGAGTCGTGAATAAAACATGCCCATCTTGCCCTGCTGGAGGGATGTGGATTTACTTATTCATCGGCACTCTGGCCACGGTCACGTGGTGTGGTTAGCTGTCTTAAAGCTTGAAGCTAAAAGCTGCATAATTCACTGACATCGCCAAATTTGCCAAACCAACACACTAACCTAGATTCAAACCTACATATCTAACTTAGATACTGGTGCGCTCATTAAAGTTGCACAGTCCGATAAATCCATCCAAACACTTATGTAGATTTGATACTACATATCTAACTTATATCTATAATGGTAAACTTATTAAGCATTTGTGTTGCTAGATAGAATGACATACTATGTCTGCCCCTGGGTTTGAACCCTGGTCGAGTCAAACCAATGACTTAAATAAAAATGTATACTTGTCACTACCTAGCCTATCGTTCGGCATTACTAGGATAGGGCAATGAGCAGTGGAATGAGGAAGACCAATTGTCCCCGATTGAAAATTCCCCCCGCTTCATCAACTAATGTATCAATCAATCAATCAATTAATCAATCAATCCCACATAACGATTCATAAAATGGCCCTCGGTTGAGACGGGGGCATTTTGTCCTCCCGTTGCGGCCCTTCAGTGCGTTGTTGTTATGCGCGGTATATTTAGATGTGTCACGTGACTGGGCGGAGGCTTGATGGATTGTCTCGCTGATGTCGTGGAAGGTCTTGGCGTCACGCGCGCCACCCTGGTAGCGCGCTGAGTATATTGTACCACGCGGGACATTGAGTAAAGGGACGTGTTTGACACTGAAACCAGCACTGACACTGACACTGGCCTGCCTGGTGCTGACCTACTTGTGTGGCGCTGACTGACTTGTGTGGTGCTGACTGACTTGTGTGGTGCTGACTGACTTGTCTGGTGATGACTGACTTGTGTGGTGCTGACTGACTTGTGTGGTGCTGACTGACTTGTGTGGTGCTGACTGACTTGTGTGGTGCTGACTGACTTGTGTGGTGCTGACTGACTTGTGTGGTGCTGACTGACTTGTGTGGTGCTGACTGACTTGTGTGGTGCTGACTGACTTGTGTGGTGCTGACTGACTTGTGTGGTGCTGACTGACTTGTGTGGTGCTGACTGACTTGTTTTGTCACATTCGTATTCGGATAGCGCATACCACATACCGCGTACATGGAATCTTAGCTTTAGCCGTTTTAAGTTTAGCCCTAAGCTTGGACACAGTAACCCGCAGGGCTAAATGTGAAAATTCGGTATGCACCAGTCGGAGTTAGCCCTAACCGTGTGAGGTAACCGCGGCTAAGGTAAACCACCTTGTGAGGTGCGTTTAGGGCCAATCCGGTGCGGTTAGTGTGCATGTGTGGGTCTCAATCTATTGAATGCGATCATATTTAACAGAATTACATACTCTAAACGTCATATTTTATTAAATAAACCCTAAATTCGAAGCGTTATTAAGGCTACCGCCGCATTGGCGGCGATATTAATAGTTATATTTTCGAATCGACGAACGTACACTACGGTACAGTAAACAAACCGTCGCCGCCGCCAGTATGGAAAGGGACGGCGATTTGTTTACTTTACTTTCGTCGATTCGAAAATATAAATATTAATATCGCCGCCAATGCGGCGGTAGCCTTAATAACGCTTCGAATTTAGGGTTAAATTGATCAAATGTCCCTTATTGCGTATGTAATTCTGTTAAATATGATCGCATTTAATATATTTGAGCCTAATAGATGGGTACAAACGCAGAGGGAATTCCCAAATCTATAAATAAACTCACGGTTAGCTATCCGCAGCGGCTAAAACATTGGTGAATACCGATCCACACATTTCTCCAACCTCCCGCTACCCTGAGGTAGCTAACCGCGGCTAGTGCCTTAACTCCGGCTAAGCCTAACCCCGATTCGTGCATACGGGAATGGCTGCTGCTGGTGCCCCGCAGCATCACGTGATGGCGAGACGCTAGTCCAGAGCGTTAGCTCCGTTAAAGTGGTCAGGTCTATTAGACGCAGGTGCTGGGTAATGCTTCTCGGTGACGTCATGTTGGCGTTATCACCACTAATTAATTAATTAGTAGCACGCGGGGTTTTCTCCTTCGCGTTTTGTAATAGGCAGGTCAAGCACCGATACCGAGAATATGAGATTTAGGTACACCCCAACCCCTACCCCTATCTACACCCCTCCCCACACCCCTACCTACTACTAGGTACTAAGATAAGCGTACTATTATTGAAGCAACATTCTGTTTGAAGTATTCTCGATTATTTACAGATAGCTCGCCACAGATTTCCGCTATTTTCGCCAGATACCGCTTTCATCACTGATTCATTTTGCTGCCAATGCATTATTATCTTCATCAACACATTATTATCCTATCATTGTCATTGTCAATGAGACCAGACGGGATGGCCGAATGAGTTAGAGCGCCCGTCTCCCGTGCTGGTAGATCGTGGGTTCGAGCCCTGGTCGAGTCAAACCAATGACTTAAAAATTTATACTTTTCACTTCCTAGCCTGGCACTCGGCATTATTAGGATAGGACAAGGACTTGTTAGCTCAGTGTCAGGATAATGTGATTGCATGGGATATTGGGTAATGGTGCCGGTGGCCTGGTTTCTCAGTGGGACAGCACTATAAAGTCGACATGAGTGTGCACTGTCACAAGTCGGTACCCGTCCTGATATGCCATTATATGTTGCTAGGACGTAAAACAAACAAACAAAAATCATTGTCAATATCATCATCATCTCCGCCACCACCACCGTTATTGCATTATTAGTATAACATTAGAACAATAGCACATCGGCATAGCATAGACCAGTTAGTCGGTGTTACCCCTGAAACGTAAGAGGAGGAAAATAAGTGATGATATAGCTGGGAAGCAGCGACAACACCAACACCCCACAGCAAGCAGTGATAATAAAGACAAATGTACCGCACCTGTATAGGAGCCATTTTAAATCTAAATTAAACGCCTCACTTGGCCACCGGACAATGTGGCCAAATCAGTAGAGTGCATGCAGGATTTCCGTGTGGAAGATCGGGAGTTAAAATCCCGGCCGAGTCAAACCAATGACTTTCAAAAATGATACTTGTTGCTACCTAGCCTGGCACTTAGAATTACTATGATAGGGCAAGGACTGGTTAGCTCAGTATCAGGATAACGTAACTGAGTGGGAAATTGGGCCATGGTGATGGCAGCCTGGTCTCCCAGTGGGGCAGCACTATATATATAAAGTCTCTATGAGTGTGTGCTGTTAAAAGTCGATACCCATCCTGATATGACCTTAGATGTTATCAGGATGTAAAACTCCAACAACAAACAAACCAGCCAACCAAACAAACAACCAACCAACAAGTCGGTAATACCCATCCTGATATGACCTTAGATGTTCCCAGGATTTAAGACTCAAACAAACAAACCTCACTTGGCCATTGGTGGCGGCAATGCTTCATTGCTTGGTTGGCCTACCACAGATTGTGTCAGGGTTGCGGAGGCTGGGTGATGTGTAGCATCATGTCCGGGTTGCCGGCGTTTTTGCGGCAGCAGCATCCACTTGTGTACACTAGAGATGAAAGCCCGGGGTAATAGTTTGTTTTTGTTTTTTTAAAAGATTTATACTGCCTATCATGGATAAGTCTGAATAGACTTGTTTTCACCATTAGACAGTTTGTCGATAGAAAGCCCGAGCCTACACTTTTACCGACCCAATGGATTTTTAACCTCCCACACCACATAGACATGGTATGAGAGCAACCGGCCTTTGACGCTGTAAGTTATACACAGCGGTGGAAATCCAAATTGGCAGAGATGGGGGCATGGGGAATCGAACCACCAACCTTCAGATTAGGAGTCCGACCTAGAAAAAAGTCAGACACTCTAACCACTCCGCCACAGAGAACACCAGTAGTAGCCTCTGAGATAGATAACCATAGAACCTGTACGCCAATCTGCTCTGCCCGATCCTGTGCAGCAATCTGCCCAGGCCCGCCCGCCCTCTCTCTACGACCTGGTGATTTAACCAAGCTTTGGCTTCGACTTTGACTTGGCTTTGGGAAAAACGCGGGTGCATTAAGAATGTAATATACAATGTATGTGGACACTTTGATTATTGTTTTTTTTATGCATGTACAGTATAACCCCATTAAACCAAGCTCGGTTAAACCAAACAATCGGTTAATCCAAACATTTTTCGACGGCCCGGCAAAATACTACCATTTATCATATAAAAAAGTTGGTGGGGTCTCAGATGACCTTATAACCACATGAAGGTTTGATTTACCATACTGGAAGTGGCCTGGGGCCCGACAATTTTGTTTGGATTGACCGATCATTTGGTTTAACCGACTTTGGTTTAATCAACTTTTTTTATATGATAAATGGTACTCTTTTGCCGGGCCGCAGAAAAAAGTTGGGATGCACCGATCGTTTGGTTTAACCAAGCTTGGTTTAACGGGGTTGTACTCTATTTGGTTTTCCGACATTTTGTCTTCATATGTTCAATCAAAATTCAATATTTTCAATACTTTTGGATATAATATTGACATCAATAATATATATTAGTCTCAGTGAATGGTTATTGTAATGCTGTGCCAAATATGAGGCAAATTCAAAAGATTGTTTTGCAGAAATGAGCTTTCAAAGATTGAAATGTTGAAAAGATTTCACTTACAGATGCTGTTTACATGCAAACAAGTACACTTTTTGACATTTTAGGATGCAAATATCTTTTGATTCTCTGAGGATAGAGCTCTGAAAAGAAAATAGGGTGTTACACTGTTATGAATAGGTGAACTATTTAGCATTTATTCAGTCTTTTTGCAATTTTTCAAGAAAATATCATGCTTTGAAAATGGCTATTTGGCCAAATCAGAATGATTTTTTGGGTTATGAATTTCACTTTTTGACATTGTCTTATTAAAAATCTGCTTGACTAATTTATTTAGCAATTGACATGTTAAATTCCTTTATATATGTACAATGAAAATTGGTTAGCAAAACACCCCTCACTTCCTTCCTCTTGTTTTATTATATTTGGCCAGAGTTCAACTTTTAATTCAAAATTAATACAATTTTTATATATTTAATCTCCAGAACAATACTATATATAGCCCAACTGTTTTTGGATTTGAGTTTCTAATTTCAACGTCTACAGGAAGGAATACAAATATTGCACCATAGGCGTATTTTTAAATTTCACTGCCGGTACCTAATAGTATGTTAGCAAAGTTGTATATTACTAACAACTTTTACCGGGCGCGGTGGCCGAATCGGGAGAGCGCGGGGCTCGCGTGTGGGAGATCAGGATTTTGATTCCTGGTTGAGTCAAACCAATGACATATTCATAAAATTGATACTTGCCGCTTCCTAGCCTGGTGCTCGGCATTAATAGGATAGGGCAAGGACTGGTTAGCTCAGTGGCAGGATAATGTGACTGAGTGGGATATTGGGTCATGGTGCCAGTGGTCTAATTTCCCAGTGGGACAGTACTATAAAGTCACCATGAGTGCACACTGTCACAAGTCGGTGTCCGTCCTGATATATTATTTTAGATGTTGCAAGGACGTAAAACTCCCACAGCCAACAAACTAACAACCCCCCCCCCCCCCACCCCTCCTCCTCTGCCTCTGTACGCTTTGTGCGACCTTGAGCATGTTAACAACATTGGATGGCCCTTATTTTTAAATTGTGTAAACCCATAACCTGTGACATTTATGGAACTTCCGCCCTAAATGTTGTCTGCTACGACTACATTGGCAGAAGACAGTTAGTGAAAGATGGCTAATTTTAGTGCGAACACATAAAATTTGGCGGGAAAGAATTAAGCAGGTGGGAACTAGATTTTGCTTTGAACAAATTACTTCCATAAAAAGCACTATTTGCTTGCAGTCGTAAATCATAGTGCTAAGAAGTAGACTTTGTTTTATTTCCAAATATGCCGAACACTGACCTCTTCAGGTCAAGTACCGGACCAAATTGCTTCGCTTGCGCCACAACAATGATACTGGCTTTTGTACTGCGAAAAGCCCTCCCAACTTTAGCGCTTGCACTTCACACTTTTAGTTCCATCGGAGCAGCTCTGATGGGGATGGCAGAATAGTTAGAGCATCCGCTTTCTCAAAACCATCGAATCCTGCAACTTTACTGCTTTCTTGTCATTCATTATTTTTATTTGTTGCTGTTCCTCTGTTATTTCCAGTCAACCATGTACGATGACAGAGACAGTCCAAATAAAAATGTAAAACTTAAGACCTAAATGCACTGGGATTGGTCCCACTGCTTCACTGGTCACAGCTGGTCCAGTGTATTATTAACAACCCCCACCCCAACAACATAGTTCATAAACTCACATAACTAACTACACTAGAGTTACACTGGAATATTTCTAACAAACTGACATTTATATACCTCTTGCCTAACTGCAACTGAACATTAAATCTTACTACAACTTTACCAACTGAATACCGAAGATAACTTCTGCTTACATTCTAAATACTATGTAAATACTCACATTGATCTGACTAATATTGATCTAGTTATATGACAATACTGTTACCATATTGCTATGGAACTTCTGGGTTACAGAATTTCATTGTGTTACATGCTGCAAATTGTGTATTCAACAGGTATTGTATACCTTAGTCTATATACCTTTTGTGTAAATAACCCTGAATTGAAAAATGGCTGGAAGACCGGTGCTTCGGAACTGACAAAAGACTTATTCAGCAGAATAAACATAATTACCACCAAAAAAAAACAACCTAGCCTGGTGTTTGGCATTACTAGGGTAGGGCATGGGTTAATTGGTTCAATATCAGAATATTGCATGTGGGTTGTCGTGTCACGATGCTGACAGCAGGGTATCCCAGTGGAGCAGCGCCATAAAGCTGCCCTGATGGTTCACTATCACACGTTGGTACCCGTTCTTATGATAATCTATTGTACATAGAACCACAATCCTTCGGTCGGTCCAAAATGTTTTTTTTTTTTTTTGTTGCTTCGACATGCTGAGTTTCGCAAACATTTTGATTTTGAGATTAAAGCTGCATTGTTTAATGAGAGCATTATATTTTAAAATCAAGACACTTATCTAGGTTTGATCCTGCATATGCAACTTTGATACAAGTGCAGCCATTAAGTATTTATTGCTGCATATGACTATGAGGGAATACTAAATCAATAGTTCCGTCCTCTGGTCGAGGGTTGGATGCAATGGTTCTCCACTTGTCCCGATGGTGTGCTGTTCTGATAGACTGTGAATAATTCAAGCCTGTCCACTGTGAAATATTTGTAAACCATGATGTTCTTGGTCTCCCACTCCCTCTGCTGCCATTCACCTTCCCTTCCAACGATGTACGGTATATTGAACTCTGACGAATGATGTGGCCAAAATAAATAACTTTCTTTGTCTGTATAGTGGCAAACAAGCTTTTCTTATTTTAGATTTTTCTGAGAACTTCTTTGTTGGTGATCTTCTTTGTCCATGATATTTTCATCAACTGAGGGAATACTAAATCAATTTACTTAAATGTGTTACTGCTTAAAGTTGCATAGTCCGATGACTTTGAGTTTCTGTCATTTTCTGAGATAAATACATTAAATTGATCATTATGAGCTACTTTACTTGAGGTTGAAGTAACTTTTAGTTTAAATGGCTAACTTTGGAGATATTTGAGGTGACAACATGCCAAATTAATTTTGGCAAGCACTCCAAAACTCTGATGCCATAGGCTTATGCAGTAACCAGTTCTATTAAATTGACTCCCCATGCCTTTCTATGTGACAACAAATGCTTAACAACTGTACCAGTATCTAAGTAGAATCAAAGTAGAATCATGTACAATCAAATCTTAGAATCAAAGTAGAATCATGTAGAATCAAATCTAGCTCAGTGTTTTGGTTTTGAAAATTTGATGCTTCATCGGACTACGCAACTTTAAGTCTATGGTGTGCGGCGTGTATGCCAAAATTAAGTTTACATGTGTTTACTTCAAATAACTGCAAATTTAGCCAAGTTACTTCAAGCTTAAATAAGGTTGATTACAGCAATCAACTAATATTTTATCTTTAAAAAATGGAATAAACTCTAAACCATCAAGCTATTATATAACTTTAAAAAAATCTTGATAAAGGTAATATCCAAAATGACAAATTAATATTTTGTAGGTAATATTTCAGGCTTGTTTGTAGAGACCTGCCCTTACAAAATGGACCGGACTGAAGCCCTGCTTTACGACACGCTGGGGGAGGGGAGAGGAGGGGAGGAGGGTGAGGGGGGGGGGGGGGGCTCTTCATTCACAGAGCCTCGTTTTGAAAGATGCGTTCGGAGCACGTGAAGGGGGGAACGGTTTTGATTAGTTGCGGGAGTCACGTAAGCCATATGTTATTCTCGTGATTAAAAAAACATTAACGAAAATGAGATGTAATGTAGTTTCAAGTAAATTGGAACCTATTCAATCTGCCTTGAAATGTACACGAAAATCTGAACTGGCCAGCATCATCATCTGATATCCCACTCAGTCACATTTTCCTGAGATTAAGCCAACCAGTTCTTGCCCTATCCTAATAATGCCGAGTGCTAGGAAGCAACAAATATCAATTTTTGTAAAGTCATTTGTTTGACTCGACCAGGGTTCGAACCTGTGGGTTTGAATCCCACGATCTACCAAAAGGGGAGATGGACGCTCAACTCATTCGACCATCCGCCTGGTCCTAAATTGAAAGAAGATGGGGACTATTTCCTTCCATCGCCATTTGTATTATTGTTTAACGTCCCAAATGGCCTAAATTGAAAGCAGTACCGGTCAAATGGCATGAGTACCGTTAAAATAGAATGATTGACGAAACCAAAACGGGAGACGGACGTTCAACTCATTTGGCCATCCCGTCTGGTGTTAAAACTGTGGTAACTTGGGTAGTGTGGGGCACAGATGTGTGCATTGGTTGGCGCCTGTTGGACTGCTGTCAATGTGCTGTCAATGTGCTGTCAATCTGGTAGCTCTGATGTGTATCTCTGGGGGCTGAGGTGGCGCTGGAGCAGGAGCTTGTTCTGCCTATCTGAGAACGCTACTCTATTTGAAACCAAATTAATCTAGTTTAATGAGGGAAAAAGCAAAATAAAAACGCACCTGAAAAGGGTAGATTGGGTAGATTTTTAACCTGATCGTTTTTTGAAAGGGATGAGAATTTCCGGCCAATCGGCGGTTTCTCGAGTTTTGGGGATTGATTTTGACACTTGTCGATATTATTCCAAATCTGTCGAGAGAGTAAAGTGGTCTGTGGTTAAGGGGTACCCCTGCATTACTCACGTCACATATAGTCCTATATGGACAGGTGTAAAGTCCAATGCTCGAATCTGTGGCTGTGTAGGCAGGCTAGGGTGAAATCAATACAGACAGAGAGAAAGGAAGAGTATAAAGAGTAAAGGAAGAGAGAGAGAGTCCAGCCCTCTGGTTTATTATTTATATGGTTACATGGGTTCATTGTAGAGTATCACCCCACCCCTTTCCCCCAATGGGAAACAAGCATTCTTGGCCCTACCAATAGGGATCCTGAATTCCTGGTCCCCGTGGATACCAGTCGTCTGCCCACCACCACAAGCTGTATGGCCCCATGGCCACCACCAACCTTGACCTATGAGTGTGGTGATCCCTATCCCAGCAGAGGGGGTAGGCCCTGAGTGCACTCACACCCAGACCTGCCAGCACCACTATGTTTATTTACATCCCACTCAGGTGCCACCAACCCATACATATATATACATGTATACATGCGCCTGGTCACATACACCGATCAGTAATAGAACATTTGCATTCCCCTATGTCGAATATCGGAATATTTTACACAGGGATGAGAATTCCCGGGTGGTTGGTGGTTTCCCAATTTTTGGGCAATGACCCACCTTTTTAGTATGACCTGTTCTCATACCTACCTTAATTCCCAACATGTTCTCCTAAAACACGGTATATCGGCTTTCGTTCAGGGCATAGCGTCCTTAATTCCCAGCATATTCTCCTAAAACACTATAACTGCTTTCGTACACAGCATAGCGCCCTTAATTCCCAGCATGTTCTCCTAAAACACTATAACTGCTTTCGTTCAGGGCATAGCGTCCTTAATTCCCAGCATATTCTCCTAAAACACTATAACTGCTTTCGTACACAGCACAGCGTCCTTAATTCCCAGCATATTCTCCTAAAACACTATAACTGCTTTCGTACACAGCACAGCGCCCTTAATTCCCAGCATGTTCTCCTAAAACACTATAACTGCTTTCGTACACAGCACAGCGGCCTTAATTCCCAGCATATTCTCCTAAAACACTATAACTGCTTTCGTACACAGCACAGCGCCCTTAATTCCCAGCATATTCTCCTAAAACACTATAACTGCTTTCGTACACAGCACAGTGCCTTAATTCCCAGCATGTTCTCCTAAAACACAGTATAACGGCTTTCATTCACAGCATAGCAGCCTAAATTACCAGCATGTTCTCCTTAAACACAGTATAACGGCTTTCATTCACAGCATAGCAGCCTAAATTACCAGCATGTTCTCCTTAAACACAGTATATCGGCTTTCATTAACAGCATAGCTGCCATAATTCCCATAATGTTCTCCTTAAACGCAGTATATCGGCCCTAATTCCCATAATGTTCTCCTTAAACACAGTATATCGGCTTTCGTTCGCAGCATAGCTACCCTAATTCCCATAATGTTCTCCTTAAACACAGTATATTGGCTTTTGTTCGCAGCATAGCTGTCCTAATTCTCAGCGTGTTCTCCTTAAAGTTAAACGCAGTATAGCTGCTTTCGTTCACAGCGGCCTTAATTCCCAGCAGTGTTGTCCCTAAATTACAAAGTAGCCGCCTAATTCACAGCGATGGGACATTAATTCACAGCATATCCACCTAAAAAGTATAATTATATGTATGTATGTATGTATGTATGTATGTATGTATGTATGTATGTATGTATGTATGTATGTATGTTTGTATGTATGTATGTATGTATGTATGTATATATATATATATATATTTTACCTCGGTAAACAGCCTCAGGCTAGCCTCAGGCTAGGGAGAGGTAAGCACGTCCGGTACCAGCAATTAGCATATACAACTCACGACTGGATAACGTGTCGTTGGGTTGCTCCGGCAAAATTAGTCTACATACAAGCAAATACGCAGTAAGTATAATAAAAACTGTGGTTAGCTTAATTATGATGCATTAGAGCATCAATATGGAAAGTTTAGACTTTCGTTGGTCCAATTTGGACGAGTTATTTGGTTATAAACAACCAAGGATAGAACACTCGAGTGGGTTTCTCGAAGGAACCAAACCGGTCATTAGCGGTTCTGTCAACACCCGGGTCACCGTGTGACTATGGGTAGAGATGTGGGTTTCGCCCTATCTCATGTGGAAATTCTCTCGTACTCTAATAGAGAGTAATGTTGGAGATGCTCCTGGGTTTCTTTTATAGACTCCCCTAGACAAAAATTTTTCAGGCTTTTCTCCGAGTTTCGTAGCATTTTCTCCAACTTGTTGACGTAGTAGTCACAGGTGGGAGAAGTGTGCGGAACAGAGGGATGGGCGGGCCGATACACTGGTCCCGACCCCGCGTAAAGATTTGGGTTTGACCCACAATCCACGCACAAATTTAGCTTATTACGCCTGTGTTATAACGGTATAAACACGTTCTCTAACACCACCAGATGTCCAATTGAGTTTGAAACAACCAAATTGTGACAAATATATATACCAGGACTGACCAAAAATCTTTGTTTACAGTTCCTGATGGCCACGAAGCGGAGTAAGCGCGGTGCAGCAGCAGCCGAGGGGCGTGTTCCGAGTGGAGTGGACGAGGAGTACGACTCCTCACCTGTGTTGTCGGCAGTGCCGTCGACACAGCCCTGGGCGCATATCCTCTCCGACCCGGACGAGGACGCAGTGCCTGATGTGCCTGCGCCTCCAGATTGGGAGGCTCGCTTTGCACGGTTGGAAAGCCACATCTTGACTTCCAAATCGCCCGTGTCTCGGAAGCGGCGTAGGCCGAGTGTCCAAGAGGATTCGTATGAGGATTTCTTGGACACAGACTCAGCGGTGGAGCTTAAGGCTCCTCCTCCTCCTTCTCCTAAACGGAGGAAGAAGAAGAAACAGGTGATTTCTTCGGGTGATGAATTCACCAAGGAGCGGGCAGAGACTGGTTTTCGCAAAAAGCGGAAGACTAAGTCCAAAAAGAAGAAGAGGAAGAGGAAATATTCTTCTTCTGATTCGTCCACTGAGTCTACTTCTACGGAATCAGACTCAGACACCATATATGAAGGTGTCTATGCGGACATTGGCACTAAAGTGGCTAAGAAGGTGGAGAAGCCAAAGGCTAAGCGGGTTAAAACCACTACGCTTATGCGCGAGACTGTGAATGGTCATTTCCGCACGTTTCAAACCGGCGGAGGTTATCTCCAAGTTAGGAGATGAGTTAACAGGCATAAAGGGTGTTCCCAACTCCATCATTAAAGAAATGGATCGGGATGTCAATATGACGGATGACCGTAAGAAGTTTGAGGATGTGTTGCACACAGTGGATAAGGCAGTGTTGGCTACCCTAACAGCTATTGTTCCTGTGGCTAATAGGATGCAGAGTGAAAATAAGTTCTCGTCTTTGGCTAAGACAATGGACAAAGGCATTGCAGTGTTAGCGGCGGCAGGTAATTACCTGTCGTATCGAAGATATGAAAATGTCTTCAAGTCAGTTTGCACAGATGCTGGCAAGGAAGTGGCTCGCTCTAAGAAGGTTACCGATAATGAGGGGAAGGAGTTTACGCTTTATCTTGCTCCAGAGCCGATTAAAGGGAAACCCTTAGATAACACCAAGATGTTTGGCGGTCAACTACAATACCTCTATAAAGAGGTAGAGACTGCAGCCAAGAGTGGCAAAAACATGGATGGCAAGAAGAAACAGGAAGTTCCTCGTTTCAAAAAGTCACGAGGGGATTTTCGTCCACGACGGTTCACCAGAGGAACCAGACCGAGTTCAAACTTCGGTCAAGGGTTTCGGGGCCGGGGCGCTCGCCCAGGCTGGACCGACAACACCGCACGGCCAATAGGCCGAGGGTTCAACTCGTCGAGACCTTTCCCCAGGGGCGGGTCCAAGTAGAGGTCCAAACACAAACTTTACAAGTCCCTGCAGCCTCTAAAAACACACAAACTGTAAGCAACTTTGTGGCTGGTAATATTAGTAATCATATTTCTGAGTGGCACAAAATTACTAGTGACCAAGAAATTTTAAAAATAGTTAGGGGTGTTCACATTCCCTTCACACAAATTCCTGTACAAAGTATAATACCTTTTCCATATAACATTCAACCAGTTGAACGAGAAGCACTAACTAAACAGGTACATAAATTCTTTGAGAAAGGAATTATACAAAAAGTGACACACTGTTCAGGACAGTTTATTTCAAACATTTTCTCGAGACCGAAGCCTAATGGTGATGTTCGAATGATCCTGGATTTAACAATCCTTAATAAAAGGGTGGAATATCGACATTTTAAAATGTTCTCTCTAGATACGGCACGAGATCTGATTACACCAGATGCGTGGATGGCTAGTGTTGATTTACAAGATGCATATTATACGCTTCCCATAATGGAACAATACCGAAAATTTCTTCGATTTATTTGGGATAACCAACTCTATGAGTTTACCTGCATGCCGAATGGCTTAGCTTGTGCGCCACGTTTATTTACTAAATTGCTTAAACCTGTTTTCTCGGTAATGGCGAGGAAGGGTCACATAATGTTTCCATACATAGATGATTCTTTTATTATAGCATCAACACAAATTGGTTGTGAGAATGCAGTTTTGGATTTATGTGCATTACTCACTAAATTGGGGTTTTATGTACATCGACAAAAGTCAGTGTTTAAACCAACAAAACAACTCAAATGTTTAGGGTTTATTCTGGATACACAGTCCCTTACAGTGTCGATAACAGAACAAAAACTAATTAAGTTTATGACTACAGCGACTCAGCTTATTAAGTTATCAAAGCCTAAAATTAGACAGGTTGCTGTTCTTATTGGCATAATGACATCATATGCACCTGCTGTGTTATATGGGAAGGCCCATATTAAGTCGCTAGAAATAGATAAAAATTTAGCGTTAGCACAAACTAAAGGCAATTTTGAGCGAAAGATGTTTATTTCGCAAGAAGGGTTACAGGATATTGGATGGTGGATGCAACATATAGCAAGTTCACCAAATCCAATCCGCATGGCGGAACCTAATACAGTAATTACTACTGATGCTTCGTTAGAAGGTTGGGGAGCTCATCGAGATGGGGTCACAACAGGAGGTAGATGGCTTGATGATGAAAAATCAGACTATATTAATGCACTAGAATTGCGTGCTATTTATCTGGGCTTACGTAGTTTAGTAAAGATAAATAAATCACAGGTTAGAATACTATGATAATACTACTGCCATGGCATATATTCGTAACATGGGTGGAACCAAATCAAAGTCTTGCAATCAGTTATCTAAACTGATTTGGAACTGGGCACAGGCTCAACAAGTCTGGCTGACTGTAGCGCATATTCCAGGGTCACAAAATACACTTGCAGATTATAAAAGTGGAAATTTCCATGACCATTTAGAGTGGTCTCTCTCTACACCTTTGTTTAACTTCGTTTGTGGAAAATGGGGTACACCTGAAGTTGACTTGTTTGCATCACGAAATAATAACAAGTTACCCTGTTATGTTTCTTGGCATCCTGAACCGGATGCTTGGAAAGTAGATGCGTTTGCTATTACCTGGGAAAATAATTATTTTTATATTTTCCCACCATTTAGCATTATCAGCCGAGTAGTGAGAAAAATCGGCTTGGAAGGGACACATGCGATACTGGTGGTGCCCGATTGGGACACGCAACCTTGGCTGCCAGCAGTTTCACAACTGGCAAAAGATCATATACGATTCCCAAGAAAACTCGGGAATCTGACGCACCACGGACCGCTAGTGGTTCACGGCGACGTGTCAACGACGCCCCTATTGGCATTCCTTTTCTAAGGAAGCAGCTACAGCAATTTGGATTGGACAGAATTACTGAGGATAGGATAGTATCGGATGCCTGGAGGCCAGGAACTGTCAAAATGTATACAACCTATTTAAAGAAATGGGGTGTACATTGTTTGTTAATGAAAGTTAAGCCAACAAATCCAAAGATTTCACAAGTAGCTCGGTTTCTTCGTTCTCTAGAGGATGAAGGACTTTCCTTTGGATCGATTAATGCGGCGAGGTGTGCGTTATCAATTATATTACCTAGAATTGATGGCGGAACAGTTGGAAAACATTATGTTCTTTGTTATTTACTTCGTTCAATTTATCAAAGGAATCCTCCAAAACCAAAGTATAGTCGGTTTTGGGATGTTTCTATAGTATTTAAGTTGTTTCAGGCTTGGCCTCACAACTCGTGGTTAGATATAAAACAGTTAGGTTTTAAGGTCGCGGTCCTGTTATTGTTAGTAACCGGACACAGAGGACAGACGATTGTTGCTTTATCCTTAACTGGATTAGAAATAGACAAGGAACAAGCTACGTTTGTTTAGAAAAATTGCTTAAATCGAACACGTTAGGTGACCCTTTATCAACGGTTCACTTAGACTGTTTTCCGAATGATCGGAAATTATGTGTTGTGTCGGCCATACGGGCTTATATATACAAGACAAAGGATTTACGTGCATCACAACAACTATTAGTGAGCTTTATAAAGCCACATAAGGCGATTTCACGAGACACACTTGCCAGATGGACAATTACGGTGTTGAAATTGGCTGGAGTGGATACGAGTAAATACTCTTCCCACTCAACTAGAGGAGCCATGGTCTCCAAGGCACGGGTGCTTGGTATTTCTGTGAAAAGAATACTAGCGCATGCAGGCTGGAAGACGGCTAAGTCGTTTGCAAAACATTATAATAAACGACTAGAAAAGCCTACCGGCGTTGCAAAGCGTCTTCTCGCCAACTAACAAGAATAGGTGAGAACAAAAATTTAGAATGTTATAATAATAAGAAAGAATGATATTAAGGATAAAAATGAATTATGTAAAGGTCTCCCTAGCCTGAGGCTAGCCTGAGGCTGTTTACCGAGGTAAAATAGTATAGTTATACGAGTCTTACCTTGGTACAGATGATGGATAACTGTTGTTTTACCGAGGTATAAGCCTCGGATAGATGTGGGCTAGGGCCCTCCCGCCACACCCTGCCACATCTATTCCGTTGGTGTACCTTTTCGGTAAAGTAATAGTATCCATTGTTTGAAAGTCATTTTTATCCTCAATAAGTAGGTTAAGATTGCTGGTACCGGACGTGCTTACCTCTCCCTAGCCCACATCTATCCGAGGCTTATACCTCGGTAAAACAACAGTTATCCATCATCTGTACCAAGGTAAGACTCGTATAACTATACTATATATATACACAGTGAAACTCCATTATAACGCGATCGCTCGAGGTCCATAAAATGTCATCACGAAAACATCGGGGTCGCACTAAATCATAGTGGTTCAGCTTACTGAATTACCTTTGAATTAAAGAATTCTGGGTCCAATGAAACATTGCGTTATATCCGAATTCGAGTTAAATCGGGGCGCGTTATAACCATGTTTCTCGGTATTTATACAGTAATACCTCGATTAGCACTCTAGATACATTCCTAAAGCATCGGCTCGAAATGACCAAAGTTAGTCAAACTGATCAAAATTAATATGAAATGTGTATGGGAGGCACAAAAAAACTTGCTGTTAACAACCCATACACGGCGGAGAAGCAGTGGAGTATGAGGATGTGCGTTGGCAGCACCGATTAACAGAGGAGTAGTGATCAGAACGACCCTAAGACTTAACCACCATTTGATATTATATATATATAGGTTGTAATATTGTGAAGGAATTGTCATTGTAACGAATGAGTAGGTAAAGTGAATAAAATAGCACAGTATAGCGAATCAGTGCTAAGCATGGTAGTGCTAGGCTGGGTATACCTGTGTGTATATATGTATCTTTGTTAAAGCTGCATAATGCGATGAAAACATCTAAACCAAAGCGCTTGCCTAGATTTGATCGTAACTACTCAACTTAGATACTGTGCACTGACTTTATGTTTATTTTATTGCATTTGGTTCTTCTGTGTTACATTGCTATGCTCGAAAATGGGAACCAAAGCCCTATGTCCAGCATTTTGGTGTGCATATTTTCACTTCAAATTTCTCTCATGTTAACCCTTTCAAGTGAAAGTTACTTCAAACTAAAGTAAACTGGATTATAATTAAGCTCTAAATTATATTAATCTCTTTTTTTTTTAAACCCAAAAACCGGTTGGAACTCAAAACCATCGGATTATGCAACTTTAAAACTCCGCTCACTATGTCTGCGGCTCCTTGCACTTACTAGCACTATAGTAAGTGCACTTACTAGCACTATAGTAAGTGCACTTACTAGCACTATAGTAAGATTGGTATCATTAGAAAGGGAATCGAATTGCCTATCTATCCATACCAAATCTTATTAGGTTTTAAATATTTTTTAATTCAGTAAATGATTTTTAAACTTTCAAAATAACATAAATTGCAGATTTTGACCTGATTGACCTCTTTGACCTATGGCAAACTATAGATGGATAGAAAGCTGAGGTCACTGTCCTTCTTTGGTACCATCCATGACCTTCTGCGATGTAGTGCAAGGAAGCGCGAGCCCATTAAAGATACCCTGTTTTCATTGACACCAGTAATGAAGGAATATTCTCTAAATACACTCATCATACAAATGGATTTTTACTCAAATACAAACGTATTATATATTCAATCCAACAACAAGATCGGATAGAACATATGTTGGTCTTCTATGTTATGCAATTTCATCAAAATCAAATACATACAGAAATAGTTACAAGCAATATGTGAATATTGATGAAAAAAAGCACCATTCCTGAACTTTTTCATGGCGCTGCCGGTACCTAATATCAGGTCATGGTGCTGGTGGCCTGGTCTCCCAGTGGGGCCAGTGAAGTCGCCATGAGTGCGCACTGTCACAAGTCGGTAGCCGTCCTAATATGACCTTAGATGTTGTTAGGACGTACAACCACAACAAACAAATCTAGGCGTTTTGGTTATGAAAATAGTATGCTTTCATCGGACTATGCAGATTTAAGCACGCACCACTAAGCTGGCCATGTCTTCTGAAACTATGCTAAATCACTCACAATCACTCCACTCCCTTTGTTAGACCGGAAGTTGTATTCTTACCATCACTTTCCAACTTGTATATATGTCATATCATGGTTTTATTGCGCAGAATGGCTCCTGATAAGGAGTGTGCACGGATGAATTTACATTATATGCTGTATAAGCCATTATACAAGTATAAGTCACTGGAAGATCCATCTATTCCCCCCAGCCTCTAAGTCATCGTCTGGTCACCTACTCATCAGCTCATCTACTTGTTCCTCATGACCTGACCCGTGGCGCCACCTACCGCCCACGCCTCAGCATTCTCTCACTGTACCGCTGGATTTATTATTTATTATTTCATTTGTTTTTGTGTTTTTGTTTTTGGTGAATTAAGCTGGTGGAATGTTAGTAAGCCGACCAGGAACCAGTACCACAGGGTTCTCTGTGGGGAGTCAGTCGCCTCCCCGGGTAATACAGAGGCCACAGGGTTCCTTCCCTCAATGCCCGACCCCATGCCCACCAGACACCTGCCGATACCGGCACAGGACGCGGTGGCCGAATGGGTAGAGCACAGGCTTTCCATGTGGAAGGTCATGAGTTTGAATCCCTGTTGAGTCAAACCAATGACTTACAAAATGCATACTTGTCAGTGACTAGCTTGGCACTCTGCATTACTAGCTTAGGGCAAGGACTGGTCAGCTCAGCATCAGGATAATATGACTGAGTTTGATATCAGGTCATTGTGCTCTCAACCTGGTCTCCCAGTGGGGCAGCACTATAAAAGTCACCATAGGTGCGCACTGTCACAAGTCAGTACCCGTCTCGATATGACCTTGGATGTTGCTAGGACGTCACACCCAAACACTGCTGATACCGACAGTATGGTGGCTATGCAGTTGTGCAGTTGTTTTGAAAAAAAAACGCCTTTTCCAGGGAACATGTGCACTCAGCTGAAACTAGGGTTGGGAGTCAACTCTGGAAGCGAGTACTAAGTTGGTAGCATGTGACCATTTAATGCAATGATTATTGAACTCTGTCATGCATAAATTAATATATAATTATATATTTGTAATTGTAAGTATCAGACTTACAATTCCTAGACCATAAGTGTGGTGAGGTGTACTGACCTCAGGTGGAGTGCCACATGGACACATCGGCATGGGTAGGTTGATTGCATCAGGGTGCCTAGATGGTGTGATAGTTAGGATGCTAGCCCTGGATGGAATGGTGGAAGTTTGGGTTCGAATCCCACTCTAAGCACACTGTTTCCCATTTGCAAGAACACCCGGCACAACAAATGCATTGAACTGGCACGCAACCTTTTATCAAATGTGCTGTCATATTTGGTATTTCTAATCAATTTTGTTGTCGTTTTGTGCTGGTTTCAGTTGTTTTGAATGCCTTCCAATGCATTATTATTTCTGGAGTCTTACCCACGACATTAGCTCTCAGGGATGTAGGATCTCCGTGATTTCGCGGATTTCCGCGATTAAAAAAAATATTTACTGATTAACATTAAGCAAAATTCCATGGAATAGGGATGGATATCACTATATGACAACAATTGGTTAGTTCGAATCCCATTAGTTTATGACCTTGAATTTTACTAGAACATAAAACCCAAACAAGAAATAGTTAAGCATGGGCAATAATATAGTCACAACAAGGATCGTTGAAATCTGACTTTTTCAGCATTTTCCCCCGCGATTCCCACGTCCAGAATATAATACACCCCCCCCCCCCCATATGCTCCCCAATGTTTAGCAGTGTGTAAAGATTAACAACAAATTACTGTGATGTGTGAGGTGTAAGTGTGTGAGGTATAAGGTAAGAGGGGTAAGTGTGTGAGGTATGCAGTGTAAGTGTGTGAAGTATAAGATAAAATGGGTAAGTGTATGAGGTAGGCAGTGTGAGTGAGTTTTGCAGTGTAATTGTGTGACGTGTAAGTGTGTGATGTTTACGTATGTGAGGTTTGAGGTAAGTGGGTGAGGTGTAAGTGGGTCAGGTTTGAGGTGTAAGTGTGAGGTTTACGTATGTGAGGTTTGAGGTGTAAGTGGGTGAGGTTTACATATGTGAGGTTTGAGGTGTAAGTGGGTGAGGTGTAAGATGAGTACAGTTTCATTAATGCTTAGTTAACACAAATTAAGTATTTACTGCAAATCACTAATAAATTAAAGGCTCTGCCACAATGTAACTGGGCGGTCGGCCGTGTTTAACATGGACGTCCGGTTCCCCCTCGCCTGTAAATTGACTCACGAAAAGAAGACGAGGAGAGAAACGTATACTTCAAGGTTTAATTCCTTGCTCCGCCCACTGCGACGTCACAGAACCAAATTACCACTGGCCATCCCGGTCGCAGGTAACCTCTCATGGTGGAGAGTGGCTGGCAGCCAGTCACAGTAGTGAGGGCGCTTTCAAAGAGGGTTGGGATGGATACCAATCCTAACTTCCAGTGCGTCAGCTGAGGCTGTGACCAGGGCCGCATTCAAGGTATACCTCCGAGGCGCCTTGGGAGAAATTCCTGACGTCACGCTAGTCTGAACGACTTTGGCTGTTGGTTGCCTCGAAAATGGCGGCCCCCCCCCCCCCCCCTTAGGGGGCGGGGCAGCCATTTGCAATGGAAAAGAAGAGCTCTGATTGTCTGAAACCACTGAATTTGACGGCCATTTTCGAGGCGCTTTTTGCCTCCTACTTGAAAAGGGAGACATCTCCGAGTCAACTCTGAGGCGCACCCTGAACGCAAATAACCAAAAAGACGTCGCAGAGCTGTCTCCGAGTCAACTCCGAGGCGCACCCTGAACGCAAATAACCAAAAAGACGTCGCAGAGCCGCCTCCGAGTCAACTCCGAGGCGTACCTTGAAGGTGGCCCTGGTGTGCTGGATTACGTCAGTCATTCCTGAGGGACCATGGGAAATCGGAATACCTGCACTACATTGGGGGGGGGGGGTGGTTGTAGGTGTGTCGGTGGTTAATTACATGACTGTACAGTCGGTGCAAACTAGATTTAGAAAATTATATTTTCAAAGCAATTTTTTTTTTTTTACGGCTTGGCTTTGCAAACTGGGTAGTTCAGGATTTCGCCACTAGGCGTCACTAGTGCCTTGTGAGCATGACCCCTGTGGACGTGGCGAAGCGCGACTGACATCCATGGAGGAGTGCTGGAACCCAACTACTGTTGTGCCGGCTGGATAGCAGGTAGTGGTGTAGTGTATGATTTGACTACGGGGTGGTGCTTCTGGCGGACCGCTGGGTCCCAGCGGGTACACAGGCTCGGACGGGGGACAGATGGGGGGGGGGGGGGGGGCGGGGCGGGCGGCGGGCGGTAGGGCAGGGCAGGGCAGGGCAGGGCAGCTGTGCTGATTGGGATAAGCATCACAAGGGAGTTGGGGCGCTGGTAGTCCTCCAGCCCTCCAGTCCTCCAGCCCTCCAGCCCTCCAGCCCTCACTCCCTTCCCCCTCCCTCCCTCCCTCCCTCCCTCCCTCCCTCCCTCCCTCCCCCCCCTCCCTCCCCCTCCCTCCCCCCTCCCTCCCTCCCTCCATCTAGATTTGATTCTACATATCTAACTTAGATAATGGTGTATTTATTCAACATTTGTTGCTACATAGAAGGGAAGATCGAGTCAATTTAATAGAACTTCTTACGGTAGAAGCGCATGGTGTCGGAGTTTTGGCATGCTTGCCAAAATTAATTTTGCCTGCTTACACTTCAAATATCTCAAAAGTTAGCCATTCAAAATAAACGTTACTTCAAATTAAAGTAAGGTAGATTATAGCGATCAACCTAATATATTTATCTAAGAAAATATCAGAAACTCAAAACCATCGGACTATGCAACTTTAAGCATTAGGCTGATGTTATAATCTACCTTACTTTAGTTTGAATAAACTGATATTTTAAATGGCTAACTTTGGTGATACTTGAAGCGAAAGCATGCCAAATTAATATTGGCAGATACAAAAATGCTGACACCTACACTTCAGCAGTAACAGTTCCTATTAAATTTACTAAAGCTAGGATTCCTTACACGCGGTATGCGGCATGTGAATGCGGCATGCCACATGTGAACGTTTGTGTCCTTTCAACCAAACCCACACCCACACATAGTGTCAGGTTTCTCTAACACTGTTTTCTATGGCAAACGCCGCAGCATTCGCATGCCACACCGATGGCTACATGGACCGATTCAGTTGCCGCATTCGCATTCACATTCGGACACATGGAATCACCCCCATTGACTTTAGATGCTTTTCGATTTTTTGCCGCATTTGCATTCGCATGCTGCATGCAGCGTGTAAGGAATGTAGCCTTTAGTGTTCCCTTCTGTGCAGTAAACCAAGGTGGATGTGGAGAATCAAATCTAGATAACGGTTCTGGTTGGGATTTTTTTTTAAATAGAAGAAAACAAGTTGCTTTAATAACTTGACTGCTATATCATGTTGGGAGTGACTCTCCCCTGATACAAGCCTGTAGCTGGTTCCCCATTCCGTGGTCATAATGCAGGAGTCGCGTTGGTAGGTCCTACTCGCAGTCTTTCCATTCCCCTGGACTACTGGAGAAAACTATTGGACCTTTCTTTTCTCCTTTGCCCATCATCGAGCTTAAAAGCTGGGAATTCCCCCGAAATGTTTAGAGGGAAATCCCCCCCCCCCCCACACTTAACTAATTTCACATCTCTAAATCAATTGTTCCTTCTATTTTTTTTTTTTTTTTTTTTTTTTTTTTATAAATAGAAAGGGTTTCTGTGATTTCAGTTAAATAGGTTTTTTTTCTCAGTTGGTGCCTAACTTCCGCCACTAAGACGATTACAGATTTCAACAACATATTTTTATTAATATTTTTTTAATATTTTTTAGTTTCTTGGTTGTGGTCGTTGTGTGTGTGGGGGGGGGGGGCTGCGGCGGAAATCTAGATAAAGTGTTTTGCTTTTGAAAAGTTTATGCTTTTATCGGGTTATGCAACTTTAAATGCGTAATTAGTTCTGCAGTCCAGTTCAATGTGTCCGTGTGAAAAGATCAAGTTTATTCAGTGTCAGGTGAGCGTCATTAAAAAGTGTACACTTTGTACACGTGATAATGTTGAGAATTATTAATGGGTCCTTAACGTGGGTAGTAGATATAAAATACATATAATGTAAGTAAGACACGATGTAGAGAGCAGTAGGCAGCCTCCAACTAGTGACGGTCAAGCCTACCACCTCTCGCCTTCTTTTTTCTTTCTGCAGCATCCTGTGCAGACTCACACACACACAGATATGCACACAAACACAAACAAACACAAACAAACACCCACCCACCGACACATATAGAGAGACAGACACCAACACATATACAGACACCGACACATATACAGAGACAGACACCAACACATATACAGAGACCGACACCGACACATATACAGAGACAGACACCGACACATATACAGAGACAGACACCAACACATATACAGAGACAGACATTGACACATATACAGAGCCAGACACCAACACATATACAGAGACCGACACCGACACATATACAGAGACAGACACCAACACATATACAGAGCCAGACACCAACACATATACAGAGATTGACACCAACACATATACAGAGCCAGACACCAACACATATACAGAGACAGACACCAACACATATACAGAGACAGACACCAACACATATACAGAGACAGACACTGTCACATATACAGAGACAGACATTGACACATATATAGAAACACACACCAATACATATATACAAAGACAGACGATGACACATATACAGAGACAGACACCGACACATATACAGAGACAGACACCAACACATATACAGAGACAGACACTGACACATATACAGAGACAGACACACGACACATATACAGAGACAAACACCAATACATATATACAAAGACAGACGATGACACATATACAGAGACAGACACCGACACATATACAGAGACAAACACCGACACATATACAGAGACAAACACTGACACATATACAGAGACAGACACCGACACATATACAGAGACAGACACCGACACATATACAGAGACAGACACCGACACATATACAGAGACAAACACCGACACATATACAGAGACAAACACTGACACATATACTGAGACAGACACCGACACATATACAGAGACATACAATGACACATATACAGAGACAGACACCGACACATATACAGAGACAGACACTGACACATATACAGAGACAGACACCGACACATATACAGAGACATACAATGACACATATACAGAGACAGACACCGACACATATACAGAGTCAGACACTGACACATATACAGAGACAGACACCAACACATATACAGAGACAGACACCGACACCTATACAGAGGCAGACACCAGCACATATACAGAGACAGACACCGACACATATACAGAGACAGACACCAACACATATACAGAGACAGACAACGACACATATATAGAGACAGACACCAATACATATATACAAAGACAGACGATGACACATATACAGAGACAGACACCAACACATATACAGAGACAGACACCGACACCTATACAGAGACAGACACCGACACATATACAGAGACATACAATGACACATATACAGAGACATACAATGACACATATACAGAGACAGCACGACACTATACAGCGACACCGACACCTATACAGAGTCAGACACTAAGCACATATACAGAGACAGACACCGACACATATACAGAGACAGACACCAACACATATACAGAGACAGACAACGACACATATATAGAGACAGACACCAATACATATATACAAAGACAGACGATGACACATATACAGAGACAGACACCGACACATATACAGAGACAGACAACGACACATATATAGAGACAGACACCAATCATCATCATCATCATGCTGTCGGTCGCGATGCGACAAAGACTGCTTTCATTACTTGACTGCCGCTCTCCATTTAGCTCTCTGCTGTGAGAGTTGCGTCCTTTGTGTGGTTGTACATTTCATGAAAGCTGCCTGCAAAAGTGTTGAAGTGCTGCTGGCTTTTGCAAGTTACCAGCGGCACTCTCTCGGGGAGCAAATAGAGGTTTCACACCGGCAAGAACATGTCAAGACAGGCGCAAAACTATTTGTCCCTGCAGTGGCTGGTCGGGAGATGTTGGGAGTTCCATACATCAACCGCGCTTAATGCTGCCACAGTGACATGGTTTTCTGTTTAGGGTTTGCTCCCTTAGCCTTCGGTTCTGTCAAGGACCTGTACCACAAGGCAGTGGTTTAGATAGAACTCTGCAAGGCAGGGGCGTCAAACTCCCTGAGGTATTGCTATACCTGCATACCTGCAGACACCAATACATATATACAAAGACAGACGATGACACATATACAGAGACAGACACCGACACATATACAGAGACAGACACCGACACATATACAGAGACAGACACCAACACATATACAGAGACAGACACCAACACATATACAGAGACAGACACCGACACATATACAGAGTCAGACACTGACACATATACAGAGACAGACACTGACACATATACAGAGACAGACACCGACACATATACAGAGACAGACACCGACACCTATACAGATAGACACACAGACACACAGACAAACACGCATGCACACAGACACAGACAGGTACACACATGGGCACACACACACATGTACACACACCACAGACAGAAACCAACACATACACACACACAGAAACAAACATACGCCCAGATAGACATACCCATGCAGGCACACACAACCAGAAACAAACACACAGATAGACACGCCTACAGAGATATACATGTATACACACAAACATATACTTGTACAAAAAATTCAAGTGGCGGATTTAATTTGACATAAGGTCGGGAGTTCAGTTCCCGGTCCAGTCAAACCAATGACTTTAAAATTGATACTTGTCGCTTCCTGGCCTGGCACTCGGCATTAATGGGATATGGCAAGGACTGGTAAGCTCAGTGTCAGGATAATGTGACTGAGTGGGATATCAGGTCATGGTGCCAGCAGCCTGATTTCCCAGTGGGGCAGCACTAAAGTTGCCATGAGGATGCACTGTCACAAGTCGGTACCTGTCCTTATATGACCTTAGATGTTGCTAGGACATAAAACAACAAACAAACAAAACCAATTCCCGACCTTCCGCACGGGAAGCCTGCGCTTTACCTATTCGGCAACCGCGTCCGATTGCATAATGCAGGGAAAGCTGCCTGCGCTTAGCCTCGTTATGGTGAAAGGGTTAAGTATGATTTTTAAAAGAAGAACATTCTGGATAAGACGAGACAACAACAAAAAAGTGACTGACACGTTGCTTCCCGTTCTCCGTATTGTCCGGATGCTTCACCCACCTTCCATTAATAAAAACAACCTACGTTTAAAACACCATCAATAATACTCAATAATACTCCGCAAACTTTTGATGATTTTCAAACGAATAGTGTTTTCAGTGTATTCAATGCGTGTCACACATACAAACACCAACCAAAATTGTGGTTGGCGTTTAAAAATGAGCTTTTATGGATTTTGATGCATGCACACTGGAACTGCATCGATACTTGCGACATTTATCCTAGCCAATGATTGATTGGGGTTTGTGTCATAGTACATTTGAGGGCATATGAGGGTGGGTAGTGACTTGCGACAGTGCACACTCTGGGGTTTCCAGTATTGCCCCTACTCAGATGCTGTGCTGTCTCAATATCCTCCCACTCAGTCGCGCTATCCTGATACTGAACCAACCAGACCATGTCTTATTCTAGCAATGCCATGCAACAGGCTAGGGAGTGAAAAGTGCCAGTTTTGTAACTCTCTGGTTTGACTCGGTTGAGAATAGATCCACGATCTCTCGTGCTGAGAAGGCGAGCGCTCTGCCAAGTTGGCCATCCCCTGGCCTGTAGTGGTGCGTGACTTTGGCTTTGGTTGAGTAGTTTGTATGTATCATCCTATCTGGTTAGACAGAATCTCGCTGTGAATTTGGTCATTGCTGCCGACACAGTGTAAAATCACCATTCATCAATCAATCAATCAATCAATCAATCAATCAATCAATCTATCTCATCCGGTTACAATATATCGCACAATAGGTGCAAATTACAGTGTATTTAAACCTGCATAGTCTGATGGTTTTTGTGTTTCTGACATTGTCTGAGGTATATATTAGGTTGATCGTTATTACATTACATACCTTACTTTAGCTTGAAGTCACTTATATTTTAAATGGCTAACTTTTTAGATATTTGAAGTGCAACCATGCAAAATTAATTTTGGCAAGCATGCCGAAACTCTGACACCATAGGCTTCTGCTGTACAGGTTCTATTCAACTGACCCAGTATTCCCTTCTGTGTGGCGACAAATGTTTAATAAGTGCACCACTAATGCACTATCTAAGTTAGATATGTAGAATCAAATTTAGATAATAGTTTTGGTTTTAATATTTTGATATTTTCATCGGACTATGCAGCTTTAATATGTAACATCTATTGTATTACAATTTACAGGTTATGCAGATATTATTAACTGTGACTGTAATTATCATGCTAGCAATTAATTATAATTACTCCTTGTAGCTTTCCTATTTTGCATGTACTTTCTATCATTCAGTGCACTGGGGGCAGTGATGCGACCTGGCGAACAGTTAGGTTTGCTTCGAAGCAGGCCAATTATAGTCAGCGTTCCTGGTACTATTCGGCTGCCTCCTCCATCGTCCTAGTTCGCTACAAATTTTGCTTTAATAAACCGTAACACCAACAGTAGGCCTTGAGGGCCAGCCATCGTGTCAGATGCGCTCCAACTCCAACCCGTCGCTGTCGTCCTTTTCATAGAATACATTAATAATGTGTATATATATATCTTCTTCGTCCATTGCAGCGTCCCTGACGGCTTCACACAGCTACGGAACCTGACCCATCTCGGCCTTAATGACGTATCGCTAGCCCGGTTGCCGCCCGACATTGGCAGGTTTGTGTGCCTTTTTCTCTGTCACTCTCATCTAACTCCTTCAATATTTAAACTGTAATATGATGTTGCATTTCTATTTGTTGACCAAACTGCATTTAGCACCACTACCACCAGGGGGCACTCACCTGACGGAATGGCCGAATGAGTTGAGGGTCTCTCTCCAGTTTTGGTAGATCATGACAGTGTGCACTCATGTTGACTTTATAGTGCTGCCCCACTGGGACAAAGCTGCCAGGACCAGGACCTGATATCCCACTCAGTCACATTATCCTGACACCAAGCCAACCAGTCCTTGCCCTCTCCTAATAATGCAGAGCGCCTGGTTAGGAAGTGAAAGTATAAATTTGTAAGTCTGGTTTGACTCGACCAGCGTTCAAACCCATGGGTTCGAATCCTACGATCTCCCACTGTGGGAGACGGACGCTCAAGTAATTAGGGGCCTGATAGAGGGGTGGCTGTTTATGGAACTAAATAGTATGGATGGAGGTGCGGTGGTTGTAATGATGGTTTGACCGTTATATCTGGTTGACCCCGATGCCTGTGCATTGTACTGTAGGTAGTGCATATATACTAAACTTCACTGCCAATGCTATTCTAGGCTGATGATACCACAGAATCTCGGGCATCCTGGAGAATCAAGTCACTACGTGACTACAGAGTCACCCGACCATGTTCTTGGATCATGTCCAATCGAGCGTGGATTGACCTGATTCTCCTTCTGACTGCGCTCTGTGAAAATCAGAATCAGTGAGAATGTTGGATCTATTCCGAAAATATCATTGTTCCCCTAACCAATGACCACGACCAATCAGATTGCGCATTATAAAATTAACAAGGGTGATGCGGAGTGCTCTGACCAAAACCCCCGGGTTACGAGGGTTTAATCCATTTTACCCACATCCCATCGAAGGCCAACATTCCAGTGGGTGGCTGCCTGCTCTGACCCAAGCCGCCATGCGAGTGGTCAGAAATGAGCGCTTGTAATCTGAATAGCGCCTTGAACATCACAGACACTAGATAAAGGATTCACCCGGTACTCGCAGTCGCAGTACATGGGTGAATACCAACCCTATATAAAAACGGTCGAAAAAGTGGGTTACTGAATTGAGAGCCTAATTTCACAATCTAAGAAGCAACATTTATTCTCTACATATGTCTTATTGATAGCCCGCTACCTTTGAGTTGAAAAATATAATATAATATCTAGTTTAATAAGTTTTAAAAGTGAAATCGACCGCGTTCTGCGGCCACCATCTTGTCTTTTTGCATTCTCTCCCATTTCACCAAATCTGTGCCGATATAAGTAGCGATTTGATACTGGAGCCACAGTTTATAGTTCAGGTTCTATACTAAACCTATTTTCGTCCGTATTTACACTACGTTGTCCTTCACCCGTGTACTACAAGTACCGGGTGAATCTTTTATCTACACAGACACCATTATCGGAGTCACGCCTGGAGCGGCAGTGAGGCATTGCTGACACTATAAGTCCGTAAACAGCTCTCATTAATTGCAGTTAATTGCGTGAACCAGGCCAATTCTCGCACCAAATGTAATTAATTGCCGAATCCTGTCACTGGTGCCATTGAGCGACAAACAATAAGCCCCAGGCACAGAGCGCTGTTCCGCCGTGTCACGTGACCATGTATTGGCATTACCAGTGCCATAAGAAACTAGATCCTTGATCCATTTCAGAAGCTGCGAAATTTAACTACATTTAGATCATTTGAATGGAGGGGCGTGGGGGGGGGGTGGAGGGGCGGGACACTTATGGCCGGTGCACACCTACCGTTTACGATTCGCGCACTAAAACTCGCGACTCGACCCGACCCGCTTAAAACTGAAAACGGGCCGATTCGTTTTTCGAATCGCGAATCGCAATCGTAAACGGCCGCTTTTACCACTAAAAACTGAGTTTTATGCGCGAATCGCATGCATCTAGTGTGCTAGGGGGTCGCACACCTAACGACTAAAACCCAGTTTTATGCGTGAAACGGGCAGTTTTAAGTCGTATACGGTAGGTGTGCACTGGCCATTAGAATCGCCAAAACCTCACATTTTGACGTGATTTTCAATGGTTTAATTTGGCGGTTTGAAATGGATGTTTTGCATGATTCAGTGTACTGTTTAGACAGGACCTAAATTTGTTATATTGTGTAAGATGGGCATTACGAATGAAATCGCACTTCCTGATTATATACAAGGATGAAAACTAATCAATTTTTCATCTGATATCCAATTTTTGAGAGAGAGAAAGAAAAAAATAAAGACATGTACAAGTTACCCTAATTTTATTTATGTTATGTGTAGTATAAATATTATTTATGCCAATATTATTGAGAATGTCGTTGGTATCTGCTGGGTGGTGATCCCGATACAGATACTCTGATATGTTCTATGCTTCTATTGAGTTGTTGGATATGTTCTGTGCTTCTACTGAGTTGTTGGAGCAACTATATATATATATAATGCGAGGTACACACCTACCGTATACGATTCGCGCACTAAAAATCGCGACCCGACCCGCTTAAAACTGAAAACGGGCCGATTCATTTTTCGAATCGCGAATCGCAATCGTAAGGAAGCAGTTTTAGCCCTAAAAAGTCGCGAATCGCAATCGGTAGGTGTGCTAGGGGAGTGCACACCTCACGATTTTTGGGCAGTTTTAGATCGTATACGGTAGGTGGGTGCGGAAAAACGGTAGGTGTGTCCCTAGCATTATATATAAATACATATATAGATATATATATTTAAAGCCACAAAAGAACTCCCAATAGACAATTCAAACCTGTCACCATTTCGGTTAATTCGGAAAGTATTTTTTTAAACTTTTTTTTCAAGAGAAAAATGAAATTCAACTGATCAAGTTTAAAAAAAAGTAATTATGTGCAAATGTCATCCAAATCAACCACTTGTCCTGGCTGTCGAGCCCTCTTCCCCCGCATCAATGAGCCACCTCCCATTTTGTGGCCTGCTTGCTACAGAGAGCTGTCAAAGTTAAAATAATCAAAAGTTGACACTGGGAACAGCTGGGACTGGACGTGGTGGCCAAATCGGTAAGAGCGCAGGCTTCCCATGCGTAAGTCTGGAGTTTGAATCTCGGCCGAGTCAAACCAATGACATACAAAATTGATACTTGTCCTTACCTAGCCTGGCGCTCAGCTCAGCATTACTAGGAATAGTAGGATAGGGCAAAGAACTGGTTAGCTCAGTATCAGGATAATGTGACTTAGTGGGACATCGTATAATGGTGCCGACAGACTGATTTCCCAGTGGGACAGCACTATACAGTTGCCATGAGTGCACACTGTCACAATTCCGTACCCATCCTGATATGACCTCATATGTTGATAGGACATAAAACCCCAACAAACAAATGGGGACAGCTGGTGCTGGTACTCCAACACGCCAGACTAATATGAGTAATACTAGTTATGGGAGAGTTGCCCGTCTAGTGATGTTAGGTATCGCCGTGCATATACTAACTGTACACTATAGCTACATATATAAATACATACACATACACATGCACATACATATACAGCTACACATACATATAAAACAAGAACAGGTGGTTTAGTGTGTAGTATTATTCTCCTATTAGTCTGGCGTTCTGGGTGCATTTCCTTAAAAACATTTTCACTTAGTATGCTTGTTGATACTATTTGGATCATGTAATTAATTCTATCAATGGTAAGCGATATGCTGCATCTTCACTTACTATGTTTGTTGAGAACTATATCAAAGGTAAGCGATATGCTGAGCCCTACTTCAGTTGGTACATTTGTTGATACTATTAGGACTATGTAATTATATTAAGGGTAAGCGATATGCTATGTCTTCAGTTAGTATGCAGGACTATGTAATTATATTAAGGGTAAGCGATATGCTATGTGTTCAGTTAGTATGCTTGTTGATGCTATTTGGACGGTGTAGTTAATTATAACAGGGCTAATCACCATATGTGTAATAAAGCTGAGAGGTAGATTAAGGGCAAAATGAGTGAAATGAAATTAAAGGGCAACATCACAAACCCCATCTCCAACTTTTCTTTCTTTCTTTCTTTCTTTCTTTCTTTCTTTCTTTCTTTCTTTCTTTTCTTTTCTTTCTTTCTTTCTTTCTTTCTTTCTTTCTTTCTTTCTTTCTTTCTTTCTTTCGTTCTTTCTTTCGTTCTTTCTTTCGTTCTTTCTTTCGTTCTTTCTTTCGTTCTTTCTTTCGTTCTTTCTTTCGTTCTTTCTTTCTTCCTCCCTTCCCTTTCCTTCCTTCCTTCCTTCCTTCCTTCCTTCCTTTCAATCAATCCTTTCTTTCTTTTCTTTTTCTGACCATCTTTGTTTTTTTGTTTGTTTCTTTTCTTTTTCTTACCATCAAGCAATTTCAGGAATTGCCAATTCACAAAATCTGTACAAATTATGTGATGCCATCAATTTGAAATGGGGCGATGGAGGGGGAGAGGAGTCTTCAGGTTAATCACAATGCAGACTGTTGTTTCGATAGTATAAGCACCTTTTATTTTTAAGTTGTAAAATGTTGAAAAATTTTGTTTTACTGAAAACTCAATATTTGTGTTTCCGTTTTCACTTTCAGCCTATCTAACCTGATATCTCTGGAACTACGTGAGAACCTGCTGAAATACCTTCCCCAGTCACTCTCCTTCCTCGTCAAACTCGAGAGTCTCGACCTGGGGAGCAACGTGCTAGAAGAGCTTGTAAGTAATCTATGGCTTTTATTTCCTCTTTCTTGAACACCTTTTTATATTTGTTTCTACAATTAAAATTGCCTAATCTCGTGAAGCAATGATCCGGCAACATAATGAAATGGAGGCGGTAGTGCGTGTTTCCAGAGTTTATTCAAGATGACACAGGAAAGGCCCACGACAAGCCTGTCGGGTGCAATGGCAGAATATAATTATTAATAGAAGGGTGGGTGTGGGGTAAGTTTGCTCGGGTTGGCAGCTTGCTGGGAAGTGAGGCAGTGAACGCTGTGTGGAACAGTGGGAAAAGCAGCGGCCAATCAGGAGGTGGCAGGTGTTGCGACCTGGCACGGGTCGGTGCTGTTGTCGCTTGTCATTCTGCGCTGAATCAAATGCAAATCCATAAATTGCATACATTTAAGAAAACCGAAGCACTTGCCTTTATTTGATTCTACTGTAGAATCAAATAAAGGCAAGTGCACCAGGATCTAAAGGTGAGTGCACCAGGATCTAAATTTGATGTAGACTACATCAAATTTAGATCCTGGTGCACTCATCACTCATGTATTGCTGCATAGAAGGAACATTAAGTCAATTTAATAGAAGCTGTCACTGGTGCAAAATATGTTGTCCGGCATTTTTGCATGCACCCCATTTTAATTTGGCATGTTTTCACTTCAAATATCTCCAAAGTTAGCGATATTAAATCTAAAGTAAAGTAGATTATAACGATCAACTTATATCTATTATTAAAATTTGGTAGAATCTGTAGACTCGGATTATGCAACTATAAATATTATGTTCTGTTGATCAAATTCACAATGACTTGGAATGTTTAGAGTTTAGTCTGAAGGAATATTAAAGTTATTGCGAAAGTGGTGTATTAAATTACTGCGAATGCTATGTATCAAAGTTATTGCGAAATGGCTGAAAAATGAGGTATTGAAATTACCATGAATAGTGTGCATTATAATTATTGCGAATGGCGTGTATTAATTACTGCAAAAGGTGTCTATTGTAATTACTGCTAAAGGTGTGTATTGTAATTACTGAGAAAGGTGTGTGTTATAATTACTGCTAAGGGTGTGTATTTTGATAATTACTGCTATAGGTGTGCATTATAATTACTTCAAAAGGTGTCTATTATAATTACTGAGAAAGGTGTGCGTTATAGTCACTGCGAAAGGGTTGATACTGGGTGATGGAAGTGAAATGCTTGAAGTATATCCTCAATTAGAATAACAGTTTTAACATGCTCTCTATGAGCTGAGTGCAATTCATTAATGAGGTGACTTTAATTGGTCCTTGGAATGTCTAATGAGTGGTAATGACCTTATTAGCACGCAGCTCGTGCGTCCACTTTCTAATGACCGGATGCAGAGCAGCAGTGGCGGTGAGGAGGCTGGCTGGCGATTGATTGCGCGCAAGGCAATGGTTGCGTATGCCAGCCTCCCTTTGTAGCAGTCATAACCTTTGAGAACAGCAGAAAAGAGCGGATGACGGACTTGATTGACATCGAAAGCAGACAGGTAGCGACTGTTGCGAAAGTGCTGTGTCATATATTTGCCGTTAAAATGGTTGGGTGAGTGGGTAGGATTGGATGCAATGAAAGCAGCATCATCCGATAGTTTTGGGTTTCTGCCATATTTAACTTTAGATAAATATTTTAGATTGATCGTTATGATCTACTTTACTTTAGTTTGAAGTAACTCATGAATATATTTAGCATGAGAGCATGCTAAATAATTTTGGCGTGCATGTTGAAATGCTGGACAACATAGGCTTCAGCAGTGACAAGTTATATTTAAAGTGACTTGATATTCATTCAATGCATCGACAAATGCTGCAACAGGTGCACCAGTATCTAAGTTAGATATGTATGATCAAGTGTAGGTAAGTGTCTTTGTTTTAAAATTTGTTATGCTTTCATCAAACTATGCAGCTTTAAATCTTTGAAGCATGGCTGATTGCGAAAGGATGTGATCGAAGCAAGCTTTATGGCAGAGGATTCTGGGTGATCTGTCATTTTTGTGAAATTGTGTCTTTCGAATTGTGTTTTGGTTTCATGTGGGTCTGGCGTAGGAGATGTTTGACAGACACATTCACAGGACAGTTTGGTTGTCCGATTGTAATGGAGTGAGTGGTTTGAATTCAGTGTTCATGTGAGGAGCAGGTAGATTCTGGCAAGTGCGGAGTAGGTAGAGCACCTGCTTCCTATGTGGAAGGTCGTGGGATCGTTTCCAGGCCGACTTAACTAGTTAAAGGCCACTTTTTATTTACTGGTAAAACCCAATTTCCCACTCAGTCACATTATCCGAACACTGAGCCAACTGGTCCTTGTCCTATCCTAGTAATGCTGAGCGCCAGGTTAGGTAGTGACAAGTATCAATTTTATAAGTCATTGGTTTGACTGCCAGGATTCGAACTCCCGACCTTCTGCACTGGAAGCCTGCGCTCTACCGATTCGGCCACCTCGTCCAGTCTTTCAAAAAGTTGATGTTATCATCAGACTATGCAGCTTCAAGGAAATTGTACGAGTAGTTTGTGTAAAGCCGCTTTGTAGACCATGGGGTGTGCTGGCAGGATACAGAAGCTGTGGCTGAGCAATTTGAAGGCACAGTGCCATCGAGTCGAGGCGAGCAGCCTAAATGCCCCCTCGACGCGCCTGTCCAACACGTGTTACACCGGATCTGCAATATGCTGATTCCCTTGTGGTTGGCGCCTTAATGCATTAGGCTGGTTGTTCTGGAAAGCTGCTTGCAAAGAAGTGATGCTCACCGAGCCCTTTTGCCTAATAGAGTGCACTCGCTGTACATTCGCTGTGCACTCACAGCACCTGATGTAGGCTGAGGTGCTTTGTAAGTGGGCTGGGCTGGGCTGGGCTGGGCTGGGCTGGGCTGGGCTGGGCTGGGCTGGGCTGGGCTGGGCTGGGCTGGGCTGGGCTGGGCTGGGCTGGGCTGGGCTGGGCTGGGCTGGGCTGGGCTGGGCTGGGCTGGGCTGGGCTGGGCTGGGCTGGGCTGGGCTGGGCTGGGCTGGGCTGGGCTGGGCTGGGCTGGGCTGGGCTGGGCTGGGCTGGGCTGGGCTGGGCTGGGCTGGGCTGGGCTGGGCTGGGCTGGGCTGGGCTGGGCTGGGCTGGGCTGGGCTGGGCTGGGCTGGGCTGGTTACATTTTCCAATCTAGTACTGAGATGCCATGCTACTGACCGGATAATGCAATATTCCGCTCTCTCGTTATATCTTCACTCGGTTTATATATGTACCTTTATTCATTTAACTCAGCCAGGGATCGAACCTTCAAAGTGAATACTGTAGCTTTGTCTGGTTTAACTCATCCACGGATCAAACCTTCAAAGCGAAACATTGTAGCCATGTTTGTTTAACACAGCCAGAGATAAAACCTTCAAAGCAAACACTGTAGACTTATCTGTTTTGACTCGGCCAGGGATCGAACCTTTAAGTGAACACTGTAGCTTTGTCCTGTTTGACTCGGCCATGGATCAAACCTTCAAAGCAAACACTATAGCCGTAGCTCGTTTGACTCGGCCAGGCATTAAACCTTCAAAGTGAACATTGTAGCCATGTCTGGTTTAGATCTATTTTTTAGGCCATGTCACTAACATTATGGTTGAATGAGGTTAATAGTCCCAGCTTGACGACGGCGGCCCCAGGCCATGGTTTCACCCTAAATAACTCCAAGAGGATAATTTGTCAAGATATACAAACCGTGACTGGTCATTCATATTCAACGATATTATTTGTGAATAAGTGAAGTTGTGTTGGTAGTGTTACTACTAGGTACTCCAAAGTGATTTCCTATTTTAATTTGTCAGTGTTTAAAATTATATAGGTGTATAGATCTTATAATATACGATTCGAGCGATATAAAATGTATATAGATCTCTTGAACAGTTCTGAAATTATGAGCTTTTTGAGATTCATTTTTCCCCTTTATTTGTGCACAATTCCACATTAGGGAAATCTAGGTTTTTAAGGCCCCAACACAAAAGCTATGTTGCATATAATTTGTCCAATATTAAAGAATCTCACTCTCTATAGTACAAATAGCAGGCTCCATCTTTCCCCCCAGACCATTAGCTTTGTTATTCTTTTAGATATTTCATGCTAAACTTGCTAAATTCCTTAATTTCTACTGAATATCATAAGGGTTAATGATAAATTCTTTGAAACATCATAACTTCTGTTCTACTTACACTATCACCCTATTTTTTATTCCAAAATAATCAGAA
This sequence comes from Branchipolynoe longqiensis, assembly GCA_030323885.1. Classification (NCBI taxonomy): domain Eukaryota; kingdom Metazoa; phylum Annelida; class Polychaeta; order Phyllodocida; family Polynoidae; genus Branchipolynoe; species Branchipolynoe longqiensis. The sequence continues at coordinate 21,538,493 of CM059198.1, read as the reverse complement.
TTAAAAGCTCTATGATAGTACATGTTTTGAATTAATACGAGGCAAAAACTGAAAGTTCACTTTTATAGGCATGGCTAGCTGACCACAAGTCTAGGGTGCAAAGAATTAACTTATTAAGATGATTAAACAGATTCCCTCAGGTGACAATAGGATTCAGAAATGTCTTCAATGTCTGTAACCTTCCATACTCTCAAGTCATCATTGATGGGTGCCACATCAAGCTTTTTCTATCATGTTCATCGCTTCGGTGTGGGAGACTGGAAGACATGGTCACATCTCAGACCAACCTTGCCGAGGATGATATAAATCTCAACCAAATATTGTTCTGGTTAGATAGAGGAAGACTTGAGCTTTCTAATCAGATAATTTTCAGGACGATCCTGATTAATTTTCAAGGAGAATAAAAGTCTGAATGTTTTCACTCCTTCTATTCAATCAAATTTCACATGCAAAAACAGCCATGCTTGATATGCTAATGAAGCCTGGTTTCTTGTCTATCTTTCATCGGTGGTTACTTTTAGCTCAGGTGACCATACTCAGCAAGGTAGCAATTTTAAGGAAGGGAGTGTCTAAGACTGGATGCACACAGACTATAGCAAACATGCACAGAGCTGCTGATGGTACACCCAAAAAGTGTCCATTGACTCTAATTATTTGCATTATGTTAATTAAAATATCACAACACCCTAAAAGAAAAAAGAACAGGCATTCACTTCCTAGCATTTTAATTTCAAACAAAGCAGAATTAGTGAAGGTTGAAGTGGTTTTAGAATGGTTAAATTATGTTAAATTTTGCGATACGGACATTACTAATTTGTGACATTGTAAACAGCATTGAAAATAAAGTGTCACAAACTTAATAAAAACCTCTGAATAACAGCACATTTCACTTCAAGTTCAAATGGTCAGATACAATGTCTTCATTAAGTTGAAGACATTTATTTCTTTAAAAAAAAAGATAAAAATGATGAAATAGTTAACATTTTCTGGAGTCATTAACAATGTAACATTTCATTTCCACTTGCAAGTACTATGAAACTGTATCAAACACTGAGTACAGATACAGTACAGGAACTATTTTCACCATTTGACACTCTATGCATGGACCCAGTTATGGTATAGAAAAAGATCAATCCTGAAATTGCCCTATAACATTTAGATTTGCGCCAAACATTTCTGTAAAATTGTTGATTCCACTTGGACTGTTACGTTGTTAATATTTTTCTGCTTTTCTATTTAATCAAACCGTCCTGATATGACCTTAGATGTTGCTAGGACGTAAAGCAACAGCAAACAAACAAACAAACATCTATTTAATCATCAGAAATAACACAAAATTATAGCAATGAGGTTTCAAATTATTATTACTACTGTTTATAAAGCAAGTGGGATTTGAAATGTCCTAAAAATGTCAAGCTTTGTGTGGAAAATATTTGATTTTGGGAGTCAGATTGGTTTTCATGCTATAGACCCCTTTCAATGTTTATAAACATTGTGTATGCGCATGCAGCTTGGTTGCAGAACGAATGCTCACTGCCCTTGAGTTTGCCGGTAAGCGCAGTGCAAAACGTCTATTTTATTCAAAATTAATAGAAATGCATAACGCTAACCGTATAAATTAAAAATTTAATACAATCTGTGTGTTAAACATGTTTTCTATATGTTTTCCAAACGGTTTATTTCTAGGTTGTGTGGTTTTAGAGATATTTCACTTTTTCTGTATGGAGATTGCTCACGGCCATTGACAATGCATTGAATTTGCCAATACGCGCAGTCCAAAATGTCAATTTTATTCAAAATTAATTGAAATGCAGAACCCTAACCTTATAAATTTAATATAATCTCATAGTTGAATATGTTTTCTATATGTGTTTCAAGCAGGTTTGTTCTAGTGGGATGAGTGTAGTAGTCTGCACTTAACTCTCAGGCAAGGAGCCACATAGACAGGTACATGTGGATAGGGTAATTGCATCAGGGAGCCTAAGTAGTGTAATGGTTAGCATCGTAGCCCTGGAATGGCGAGAGGTGTAGGTTCGAATCCTGTTCTAGGCACAATATTTTCCATTTCCATCACCCCCCCACACACATGACACATAGAAGGCAGAAATAGGCTCCGTCTTAAATAATACTCCCCAAGTTATTATTTGTAACCGAAAACATCTTTAATCATGTAACAAACTGTTCTATTTTGTGACTGCATGCAAGACCAACTGAGTGCTCTAGCGTTAACAAAAAAACATTATTTGATGCATAGAATTACATTTATTTAAAATAAATGAATTTAAGTGAATTATAGGGCACAATGACATCTGGGACTTTTTTTTTTCTCTTGAAGATTTATACTGCCTATCACGGATAAGTCTGAATAGACTTGTTTTCACCATTAGACAGTTTGTCGATAGAGAGCCTGAGTCTACACTTTTACCGACCCAAGGGATTTTTAACCTCCCACACCACGTAGACATGGTATGAGAGCAACTGGCCTTTGATGTCGCTGTAAGTTATACACAGAGGTGGAAATCCAACTTGTCAGAGGTGGGGGCATGGGGAATCGAACCACCAACCTTCAGATTAGGAGTCCGACCTAGAAAAAAGTCAGACACTCTAACCACTCTGCCACAGAGAGCACAACAGTGAATACTACACAAATGTCTCCTCCCCTGAATAGCACCCAAACCAGAGGGGCTGGGCATCAGAAACGCACGGATACTAATCTAGGAAATACGGTGGTGTGGAAGGGAAGGGGGGTGGGGGTTTGAGGTGGGGTGGGACGTGATAGGGTTGGCGTCGTACGAGGTGGGGGGGGGGGGTGTTTGTTGTTTGTTTGTTGTTTTATGTCCTAGCAACATCTAAGGTCATATCAGGATTGGTACCGACTTGTGACAGTACACACTCATGGCAACATTTTAGTGCTGTCCTATGGGGAGACCAGGCTGCCAGCATAATGACCTGATATCCCACTCAGTCACATTATCCTGACACTGAGCCAACCAGTCCTTGCACTATCCTAATAATACCAAGCACCAGGCTAGGAAGCGACAAGTATCCATTTTTAAGTAATTGGTTTCACTCGACCAGGGTTTGAACCGACGAACCCATGGGTTCGGGTCCCCTGATCTCCCAAAGCATGAGACGGACTCTCAACTGATTCGGCCATCCTGTCTGATCGGGGTGGATATGATAGGATTGGGGTGGTGGAGGGGGGGTGGTAGGGGGGGGGGGGTTACATTAGATGTGGCCGGATGTCGTGAGGTGGGGTGGGGTAGGGTGTGGGTGTAGGGTGGGGTTGGGGTGGGATTCGGTGTGGCGTGGTGTGGTGTGGTGAGGTGTGGTGGGGTTGGATTATGTGGGGGTGTAGGTGTGGGGTTGGGCTCGATTAGGCACGGCACGGCACCACCTCACCCCATCACACATGGGGTGATGGGGTGAGGTGGTGCGGCTGGATTAGGTGTGGTGTGGCGTGGTGTGGTGTGGTGAGGTGTGGTGAGCTGTGGTGGGGTTGGATTATGTGTGGGGTGAGGTGTGGTGTTGGGCTCGATTAGGTACGGCGTGGTGTGATGGGGAGAGGTGGTGCGGCTGGATTAGGTGTGGTGTGGTGTGGTGTGGTGAGGTGTGGTGAGGTGTGGTGGGGTTGGATTATGTGGGGGGTGTAGGTGTGGGGTTGGGCTCGATTAGGTACGGCGTGGTGCGATGGGGTGAGGTGGTGCGGCTGGATTAGGTGTGGCGTGGGGTGAGTGGTGTGGAGTGTGGAGTGTGGGGTGGGTGGGTGAGGTGGTGATGGGAACGTATCCAGGATAGGCGGTGTGGTTTGGAATGTAGAGTGGGCGGTGGGGGTGGGAGGGGGTAGAGGTTTGTTCGCAGTCACGACTAATCTTATTAGGACTAACGCCAGACCTAAAAGGGCAGCCACCATTTGTTATTGTAGAGGGGACAAAGCCTGTGGGCGTGGCGTTTTAGTTGTGTTCCACCCCCCTCACCCCAGCTTTGGGGTGAGGAGGGGTGGGGAGGGGGTGGGATGGCCTTCGGGGAGGGGAGGGGAGGGAGGGGGTGGGATGTCCTGTGGGGTGGGAAGCCATGTGGGGTGGGGAGGGGATGGGAAGACCTGTGGGGTGGGGTGGGTTGGGGTGGGTTGGGGGGGGGGGGGTGGGAAGCTCTGTGGGATGGGAGGGTGTGCGACATCCTGTGGGGTGGGGAGGGGGTGGGAAGGGGGGGTGGGACGCCCTGGGTGGGGGGGGGACGTCCTGTGGGGTGAGGAGGGGGTGGGTCCGACATCCTGTGGGGAGGGGGTGGAATCCTGTGGGGTGGGAGGGGGTGGGAGGGTGGGTGAGGGGGGTGGGACGCCTGTGGGGGGGGAGGGGGTGGGAGCCCTGTGGGGTGGGGAGTGGTGGGAATGTGGTTGGGGAGGGGGTGAGATGCCCTGTGGGTGGTGTGGGGAGGGGGGGTGGGAGCCCCTGTGGGGTGGGGAGGGGTGGGACATCCTGTGGGGAGGAGGAGGGACGTCCTGTGGGGTGGGGAGGGGGTGGGACGCCCTGTGGGGTGGGGGAGGGGTGGGACGTCCTGTGGGGTTTGGAGGGGGTGGGACGTCCTGTGGGGTGGGGAGGGGGTGGGAAGCCCTGTGGGGTTTGGAGGGGGTGGGACGTCCTGTGGGGTGGGGAGGGGGGTGGGCCCACTCCTGTAGGGTGGGGAGGGGGTCGGAAACCCAGTGGGGAGCGGAGGGTGTGGGACGCCTGTGGGGAGGGGAAACCCTGTGTGGAGGGAGGGGGGGACGTTCTGTGGGGTGGGGAGGGGTGGGAATCCTGTAGGGTGGGGAGGGGTCGGAAACCCTGTGGGGAGGGGAGGGTGTGGGGTGGGGAGGGGTGGGACGTCCTGTGGGGTGGGGAGGGGGTGGGATGTCCTGTGGGGAGGGGGTGTGGGAAGCCCTGTGGGGTGGGGAAGGGTGGGAATCCTGTAGGGTGGGGAGGGGGGTGGGGAAACCCTGGGACGGCCTGTGGGGTGGGGGGGGTGGGACGTCCTGTGGCGTGGGGAGGGGTGGTGGGACGTCCTGTGTGGGGGGGGGGGAATCCTGTGGGGAGGGGGGTGTGGGAAGCCCTGTGGGGTGGGGAAGGGTGGGACGTCCTGTAGGGTGGGGAGGGGGTGGGAAACCCTGTGTGGAGGGGAGGGTGTGGGACGGCCTGTGGGGTGGGGAGGGGTGGGACGTCCTGTGGGGTGGGGAGGGGGTGGGACATCCTGTGGGGTATGGAGGTCGTGGGAAACCCTGTGGGGAGGGGAGGGTGTGGGACGGCCTGTGGGGTGGGGAAGGGGATGAGACGAGTGGTGTAAGCAGGAGCCATTTCGCAGTGCCCCATGGGGTGCCACGAAACCATTTCGCCGACTATTATGGGCTGTAAGTGAGGAAGGACTACCTAAGCACACCATTTGAACCGGCCACAACTTGTAGTTGTATCCTGCCATCCCTATTCTATCATCCAATGGTTGCACCACCACCACGGACAGTGCACACTCATGGCGACTTTATAGTGCTGCCCCCACTACAAGGCCAGGCCACCAGCACCATGACCCACTATCCCACACAGTCACATTATCCTGATACTGTGCTAACCAGTCCTTGCCCTATCCTATTAATGCAGAGCGCGAGGCTTGGAAACAACAAGTATCAATTTTTTTAATAAATCAAGTTTGACTCAGCTAGGATTTGAACTTCCGACCTTCCGCACGGGAAGCCTGCGCTCTACCGATTCGGCCACCGCGTCCGGTCCCTGCTGTGGAGGTGTTGGGGGACGCCATGTAAATAGGCCTATGACTGGGGAGTGTGCCAATGGACGTGGATAATGAGATGTGTGTGTAGGGGGAGAGGGAGGGGGCTAGAGGGGGGGGGGGGGTTGAACTGCCTGTTCCCTAGTGTGGGATGGGGATGATGCTGCGGCGGCTGTGTGGCTTTTGAGGCTGTGTGCGTGTGCGTGTGCGTGTGCGTGTGCGTGTGCGTGTGCGTGAGAAATAGGGCCCTGCCTTCCCTCCCCACTCCCCCCTCCCCTCCCCCTCCCCCCTCCCCCCAGCAGAAGTGGGTGGTCAGAGGGGTCGCCGGGGCCCCACCCATCACCCATGGTCACGCACCACCCTCCCGCGGATCCCTCGTCTAAGCTGCCCTTCGGTTACCATGGTTACATTTCGCTCGGCGCCACGTCACCTCGGTAACCATGGCAGCGCTGTGCCGTGAGCCGGCAGGCCCGGCCCCTGTCAATGGCGATTCTAAAAGTTACAATTTAATCAAATAAATACAACTTTAAATGACCTTTTTTGTGTTTAATGAATAGGTTTCTGCACTAAGAGTCTTTGAAACCCCCCCCCCCTCCCCCCTCTCAATCAATCAATCAATAGTTCCATCCTCTAGTCGAGGGTTGGATGCAATGGTTCTCCACTTGTCCCGATGTTGTGCTGTTCTGATAGACTGTGAATAATTCAAGCCTGTCCCCTGTGAAATATTTGTAAACCATGATGTTCTTGGTCTCCCTCTCCCTCTGCTGCCATTCACCTTCCCTTCCAACAATGTACGGTATATTGAACTCTGACGAATGATGTGGCCAAAATAAATAAGTTTCTTTGTCTGTATAGTGGCAAACAAGCTTTTCTTATTTTAAATTTTTCTGAGAAAAAATAAGAAAAGCTTGTTTGCCACTATACAGACAAAAAAAAAGAGGTAAAAAAAGACATACGAAAAGAAGCAAAGTATACGATTTTGCTCGTTGTGGGTCGCACTGCTCAGTACCTGGGCGACTGCAAGTGTGCGAATTGACACCGGTTGAATAACCATCATATTCATAACGCCAGGGCTATTTAAACAATATTTTGGTGCATGGACTGAATGTCATATACCGTGTACACAAATTGTGTTCAGGGCTATTATTATTATTAGTATTTCAGATGGAAACATCAGATGTGGTAGTCAAATCGGTAAGGGTGCAGGCTTCCGATGTAGACCTTAGATGTTGCCTGGACGTAAAGCTCCAACAACCAAACCAACCATCCCATGTAGAAGGTCGGGAGTTTGAAATGCCGGCCGAGTCAAACCAATGACGTACAAAATTGATACTTGTCATTGCCTAGCATGGTGTTTGGTATTAGTAGGATAGGGCAATGACTGGTTAGCTCAGTGTCCGGATAATGGGACTCAGTGGGAAATCGGGTCGTAGAGCTGGTGGCCTGGTCCCCCCCATTGGGGGCAGCACTATAAAGTTGCCATGAGTGCAAACTGTCACAAGTTAGTACCCGTCCTGATTTCATTTTGGATACGGCCAGAATGTAAAACCATAAACAAACCAACAAACAAACAAACAAAATAGATGTAAACTGTATGAGGTGAGACCACAGGCGACAATAGATGTAAACTGTATGAGGTGAGACCACAGGCGACAATAGGTGTAAACTGTATGAGGTGAGACCACAGGCGATTTCTCATTGGGGCAGCACTATAACATCGGTATGAGTGCGCACTGTCACAAGTCAGTACCCGTCCTGATATGACCTTAGGTGTTGCCAGGACGTAAAACTCCCAACAACCAACCAACCAACCAACCAACTACACCTACCGCTAAGCATACCCACCCACAGACTGACATATGGCCTACACGTACGGAGTCATGTCTCTTTTCAATAATACGGTTGCTACACACAATGTATAGCTTTCAGGATGTGATGGATGTTAATATGTTGTTTACTGTGCTTTTTGTGTTATTCAGTGCTTTTTGTGTTATTCAGTGCTTTATTACAACAGCGATGACAAACGAGGCCGTTTTTGGTGCTGCATGAAGTCGTCAATCATTCTATTTTAACGGTACTCGTGCCGTTTGACCGGTACTTCTTTCAATTTAGGCCATTTGGGACGTGAAACAATAACTGAAATGGAGAAGGAATTCATCCCCGTCTTCTTTCAATTTAAATCACATGGGATGGCTGAATGAGTTGAGCATCCGTCTCCCGTTTTGGTATATCATGGGGGTTGAACCCTGGTCGAGTCAAACCAATGACGTAAAAATTGATACTAGTTGCGTCCTCGCCAGGCGCTCAGCATTATTAGGATAGTGCAAGGACTGGTTGGCTCAGTGTCAGGATAATGTGACTGAGTGGTACTGGCAGCCTGGTCTTCCACTGGGGCAGCACTATAAAGTCACCATGAATGTGCACTTTCACAAGTCAGTACCTGTCCTGATATGACCTTAGACGTTACCAGGACATAAAACAACAACCAATGGCATATGAGCTGGTGACCAAGTCACTCGGGTTAGAGTTGCACAGATCAAGTAGTGACAGGTAAATACGCAGATAAGTAGTTGGCATTCGCTCCATGATAGGAAATAATCAATTGATGATAATAATTCACAGGTGGTAGTAGGCACTGCCCTGTCAAGCAAGGAGCCACAGACAGGTAGGGGTGGGTAGGGTGATTGAA